>QFEA01000803.1:0-17263 GCA_003315975.1 Lactifluus echinatus | reverse complement strand
CCTTGCGAGGGACTCATCCCACCAGTGAATTGTGACGGGGCGATTGGAGAGACTACGTGCAGTGGTGAAATGGTCTATGGATTGTTGGAATGAGTCGGATTGCTGATCTATCTTCGTGAAGATGCGTTGCAGCCCAGGTAACAACACGCCCGTGTCGCCATCTCTGGTGAGTCCTTGCAGCGCAGACACAACGAAGCGAGCGAGGAAGGGGTCTATATGCAGTTCCCGTACAGCGATAAATGGGTGAAAAAGATACTGCCATCGCGTGTGGTCCGGCTCGTATTCCCATTCCTGTTTTTCGTCCTCTGAATAGATATATATATTGGAATCGATGTTGATGACAAGCCGTTCCACTGTAGAGAGGAGAGGAAGAAACTGGTTGCACACCTGCTCTAAAGATGAGACCTGCCAGTCGAACCCGTTACACACTACACCAATGTTCAAAAAGTGTTTCGGTGTGTTGGTCTGACGAAGACCGATCGTGGCCAAGCGATAAGAAAATGACAGGTCTGCCCGTTTGAATGATTTGAATGACCCTGCACGACCGACAAATGCGAGGAGCTGTGGAATGTCGAAGTTGATCTGGTTGAAAAACATAGTATGGATCCCCTCAATAACAGGCGCATCGATCCGGGCTACGAGATCCTCAAGATATTCACAAACACCTCGGAACTGCAAATAAATGAGCGCAGGAAGAACAGCACGTTTGAACGGGGGCGGGCTTTGAGCAGGCCGGGATTGCGGCGATTCGAATCCAAAAACGAGAGTTCGGAGCTTGGCCAACCCAGACAGGCAAGAGGCCAACGTTTCGGGTGAGAAGTACCCCGAATGTGGAATAATCCAAACGCTGAGATAGACGAGGTTGCGAGCAGACGAAACAAGTTTTGGTAATGCCGGAAATGGAATGCGTGAGAAGTCGATCCACCGTAGACGTGGGGCGGATCCACCCAAGAAGGTATCGGGAAGCACATGCCCAGGCTCGTCATTACACGAAATCTTGATGTCTGTCAGCGCAGGAAATGGTTTCTGCATCACGGCGACGAGTCGTTCCAACTGAGATTTGGTCACGTTTGCAAGCTGAATGCGGCATATGCGATCATGATACTCGAGTGAGGCGACGATATTATCTGAACGTCTCTGCCAGTGTTTTGAAATGGATAGGTGGGAAGATGGACCATGATCGGATATGGTTATGGGTAAGAGCGGCCAGAGATTCAACATCTCCTTCAGAGGCTCAGTGAATGTATCTCGGTATATGAGTTGCAGATTGAGACGGTGGGGCGATGCAACCACGATGGCTCGCCATCGTCGGCATACGTGCGCTAGCCTAAGCCATCCATTGGCTGAAAACCAGGGACCTGGACCTACTTTATTGATGTCGAATATCTCGAGAAGGACGTCGTCAGGGAGAGATTTGATTGTTACGCGCGGGAAAGAAACCATGTCTATGGCCACTACGCAAGTCAGATATCATCCCTAGCGCTATCGCAGGGACGTACATTGTCCTTTTAGCTCAGAACGTCTCATCGGATAGCACGCAACACGCTTTCTCGTCAGTGAGCTCGTAGAGCAGCGATCCATCGACAACCAGGAAGTGCCAGGGGTCAATTGGTAGTCAATTCTAGTATCACTCGATCCCGAGGATGATCCCTTGAGAGACTTCCGAATCCCACTGATTGGAAAGCGTTGTACAGAATGCATGCTGAGTCAACGGCGTTCAAAAGTGGGACAAGGTAAGTGACTTGGAGACCGAATATCCAAGTCAATTTACGAAATATAGCGGATGGATGTCGAACCAACAGAGGTCGTAAGTGTATTTACAGGTACACATGTTCGCCGCGTGCACCAGGTTGGCGCTTAATTTGCCTCATGTGAATGCGTGGCGTCGTAACACCGGCCGCCACAGAAAATATTGACCACTGTATTCAAGTCATTCTGGCGACCATGGACGCAGGCATCAACTCTTGATTTCACCAGACGCAGACGGGCGCAGATGCAATGTCTTCTCTACAATACCAGTAACTGGCCCACCAACCATGGGCGTAGTATCTTCCCGGCGTCTCGGAGATGTCACAAACGATCACGGATGGCACAGCTAATCACAAACAGCTGCGTTCCCAGAGACCTCTGTATTTGGTGGCGCACGGGTGAGTGATCAGTCTGGGCGGTGCGGCTGTGCGTGCTCCGTGAGACAAGTCATAGAAGTCGTGCAATGTGATCAACTGGTTCCAACATCGAGAAAGCATAAAGAAACCTCTCTGTGTGGTTGAAGCCGGGGGGCTGTGGCGAACGGCACATCAGAGGTGCAAACTAAGAATATCCGCGTCTACACGCGCAACCCTTATCAACAGTGTAAAGGGTGGAGCAAAGTGATAATACTAAAGCGATGTGCTGTGATCGTAATCACGATGGAGTGCGACCTGTTAGAAGGATTGCTAGGAGTGAGTGTCATGTATTTCGTTTCATAATATGCGGCGAATGGACCTCGACGTCAATTGACACTGGCAGTGTCACGGAAACAACAGATGGCCGGTTCAGGGAGGGAACGTACAGGGTCACTCACAAACATCTTGTTCCAGTTTGATGAGGCACATCGTTGTCAGAGTTCATGAACGTTCATGGCCCATGATTAGATATGATACTGTATGGAATGGCTTCAGGTTCAAGAAAAGAAAACGAACACCTGAGCGATCACGTGGCGTGAATCGGCCTGATTTTCACCTCCAGGCTGGGTATGGTTCCGTCCTGTGCTCTCCTCGACCCCTTTTTTTGACTAATAACTGGGGAAACGGGCTCGGCAGAACGGCCAAGTTCTTGATATTATGATCGTCAACATGGCAGAACTTCCTTCCCCTTTTACAGATTGTAGGAGGAATAAACACCACATCTTCTGATACCCTCCAGAAATCTGCTCTCACAGAGCTCGACTCTCAAGTTATTGGCGAGTAAGTTATTTGGAGGGGCTTGTGGCTGCCGCGAAGCTTCTAACTGAATCGTCGAATTGCATCCCAACATGCACTCTGACCTGGTGACTTCCTGTTTCCTAATAATCGTCTGACAGGTGCCAGAGTCCCCCTTTGACGTATTCAACCTGTGGTGTTGCACGAGATTACAGGTGATTTTCGATTGATCCATAAATGCATCGTAGTTCCACTATGTGGTTTCGTGCCCGATTCCCTGTTCTTATCCCACTCTGATTGGCTCCCACCTTTTTTTTATCATCTCAGCTCGTCTTGTTAACAAATTTCTTTCACCTCTGGGTCAATCATTCAAACAAATGCACGGGCTGAGAGGCAGGCTGCAGCTCGTTAAGAGGCGGCCGAACCTTTTGTCTACCCTGTTCCGTAGTCCCTCTGGAGGAGGAATATCGTCAATATCGGGAGCGGTCTGCTCCCAGATCCTTGCCCTTCCACATCCACAGTGCCCAGTGGGTGTATGGGATGAAGTGCAGACCCGTGAGTGTACTCGTAAGTTCAGAGGTGGATTGAGGATTCCCACGCGGTCAAGGAAGGTGGATGGGAGAGCTATAAAGTTAGTACAGAGCGTCGTTTGATGGACGCGTGGAAGGCCAAGGTGAGTTATTATAGACCAAAACACCAGCAAGGTCGAAGTTCCGACGCGCAACCACGGAACTTCGGAGAGGAAGGTGAAGTCAATAAGGAAGAGAGGGGCTTGAGGACGAACGAAGAATGAAGGCAATCTTGAGGAAGGTAGAAAGGAAATTGTCTTCGGCACAACTTGGTAAAGGAAGGGACAGACAAGAAATCACACTAGATTTCGAGAACAAGGGGGAAATGCGTTGATCGCGCTGAGGTCCGATACAATTCGCTTCTGAGCTGTACCTCCGGGACCATACCCTGGCGCCGTTGATATACTAAAAGTAGGTATAAGCTGATAGGTAAGATCGATCGTCACTGGGTAGGATAAAAGGTGAGAAGCAAGGGACTTAGCTTGCGAGTCAAATGATCCTACAAATTCACACACCGTCTGGCGATTGAGGGGCGTGAACTAAACACCAGCAGAGGCGAATGGGTTGGAATACTAGAACAAAGCTGCGAGCAAGAAGGAATGGAGAGCATGGTGGTGTGACGAGCAGCAAATGATTGAAGGAGACTGGGGGCAACACCTTCGTCGGCGCCGGTGACCGATCATGAGTTACAGGGCTTGGTCATTGGCATTGATCGGCATCGACCGTGGCGTCAGAATTGAGGGACAGTGTCATCGAGCGGGTTTGCGAAGGGTCGAACGTGGCTAAGAGACAAGTCCGAAACTGAGGATGACTCAGCGGAAGTGGCCGGCGCGCTCCGGGATTCACGAGGGATTCTTCCACGAGGGATCCGAACGGCTTGTTCCGAGCGATCATGCTGCGGTGACTTTACAGTGGGGAACTTTCCTTCTTAGCCTCTGCAGGCGGCTAGTCGGACTCATCGTGATGACGGACTGTTCACGCGTGGTGTAGAGCAATCGTAGGCGAAGCGACAACCCATTTATCTCTTACTGAAAGTGCATATGGAAGTAGCCAATAATAATTCTACAAGACCTAATGACAAAACGAGAGCATGTATCAATACCGGTTGGACCGTAATAATGACTTTGATGAAGCGAGCTAACGAAAACGTGTAAGTGGGTTAGAGAAAGGGTAGCAAGGGAGAAGAGAGGTGTGAGCTGTTGATGGAACAACGTGAGTAGAATTACGACCTACGAATCACAACGAAAGGGAAAGAAATGTAAGATGAGACTTTGGAAGCCAGGGACGTAGTCGCTCGATGACGTTGTAAGGAGAACAGAAGTTATAAGTCGTAAGGTGATGTCGCAATCGCGGAATGGGAAGCGAACAGCCAAAGGCATTTCCGAGAGTTGAGCAACGTGGGCGGTCAAAGGTGTTAAGACGCTTCTGAAATGGCAGGTGTAGCTTGTCTGGTAGTGGCACTGAGCGTCAGGGAAGACGTAGTTCATGTGAGCTGATAGGATGGGGAAAGGAAAACAGGGTCAAGCAGTCGTGTACTGTACTAGTGATGCAACCGTATTTGTCACAACGGCTCTTGGATGAGGGTGGGTCGATGGCTCGAAGGCACAGACGACGGATAAATAAATCAACTTGGGTCGGCGTTGCGGGAGCCTTGATCCCACGGGTGAATTGTGACGGGGCGATTGGAGAGACTACGTGCAGTGGTGAAATAGTCTATGGACTGTTGGGATGTGTCAGATTGATGATCGATCTCCGTAAAGATGCGTTGCAGTCCAGGTAACAATACGCCCGTGTCGCCGTCTCTGGTGAGTTCTTGCAGCGCAGACACGACGAAGCGAGCGAGCGAGGGATGTATATGCAGTTCCTGTACAGCGATAAATGGGTGAAAAAGATCCAGCCATTGGGTGTGGTCCAGTTCGTGTTCCCATTCCCACTTTTCGTCCTCTGAAATGGGATAGGAATCGACGACAAGCCGTTCCACGGTAGAGAGGATAGGCAGAAACTGGTTGCACACCTGCACTAAAGATGAGACCTGCCAGTCGAACCTGTTACACGCTACACCGATGTCCAGGGAAGGTTCGTCATGGTATGGATATCTTGGTGTGTCGGTCGAATAAAGATAGACTGTGGTCGAGTAAATAAAAAATTTCAGGTCTGCTCGTATAAATGATTTGTATGATCCTGCACGACCAACAAATGCGAGGAGTTGTGGAATGTCGAAATCGGTCTGATTGAAAAACACCGTAGAGATCATCTTGATAACAGGTGCATCGATCCGGGCTATGAAATCCTCAAGATATTCACAAACACCTCGGAACTGCAAACGGATGAGCGCAGGAAGAACAGCACGTTTGAGCGGAGGCCGGCTTTGAGCAGGCCGGGATCGCGACGATTCGAATCCAATTTGGAGAATTTGGAGCTTGACCAACCCAGACAGGCAAGAGGCCAGCGCTTCGGGTGAGAAGTACCCCGAATCTGGAATATTCCAAACCTTGAGAAAGACGAGGTGGCGAGCAGACGAAACAAGTTTTGGTAATGCCGGAAATGGAATGCGTGAGAAGTTGATCGACTGTAGACGTGGGGTAGATCCACCCAAGAAGTTTTCGGGAAGCACATGCCCAGGCTCATCATTACACCAAAGGGTGATGTATGTTAGCGCAGGAAATGGTTCCTGCATCACGGCGACGAGTTGTTCCAACTGAGATTTGGTCACGTTTGCAAGCTGAATGCGGCATATGCAATCATGATGCTCGAGTGAGGCGACGATGTTATCTGAACGTCTCCGTCCCAAAATGGTTGAGTGGGAACGTGAAAACAAATTGGATATTTCGACAGGTAAGAGCGGCCAGAATTTCAACATCTCCTTCAGAGGCACAGTGTGTGGATCACAGTATGAGAGTTGCAGATTGAGACGGTGGGGCGATGCAGCCACGATGGCTCGCCATCGTCGACATACGTGTGTTAACTTAAGCCATCCGTTGGGTGAATACGAGTTTCTCGTATCGATGTCAAATACGAATATCTCGAGAAGGACATCGGCAGGGAGAGATTCGATTGTTACGCGCGGAAAATAAACCACGTCTGTACCACAATGCAAGTCAGAAATTATTCCCGGCGTTATCGGAGTCGGAGCGGAGGGACGTACCTTGTCTTTTCAGCTCAGGACGTCTCATCGAATGGCGCGCAACACGTTTTCTCGTCGGTGAGCTCATAGAGTAACGATCCATTTGCAACCAGGAAATGACAGAGAACGATCGGTGGTTAATGCTAGTATCGCTCGATCCCGAGGATTTCTGAATGCGACTGATTGGAGTGTTGTACAAAATGGATGCTGAGTCAACGGCATTCAAAAATGGGGCAAAGTATGTGACTTGGAGACCGAATATCCAAGTCAATTTACGAAGTATAGCGGATAGATGTTGAGCCAACAGAGATCGTAGTCGCAGGTCAAGTGTATTTACAGGTACACGTGTGCGCCGTGCGTCTAACACGTGCACGTGCACGTGCACCGACGACCCGACGACTCATATTTCACGGAACACCGGCAGCCTTGATAGTGTCAAGCCCCTTCATCAAAGATCGCGCCGACAAGCTTTTGTTTCGGACTTGGAATTATTGCAGTACACTTAATTTTGGCTTTTTCTTCATCCACCTAGTCTTCTGCTTTACCCTATTACCCAGATCTTGTTCTGCATCACAAAGACCATAGCCCATGAAGGACACCTCCAGTTGCAGTAAACCTTAATTGGATTGGGCTCGCGCTACGTCTTACTCGTCTATTATTCCAAATGATACTCAGCCAAAACTATCTACCCCTTAAATTTTTATCCTTAGATCATGGACGAAACCTCCCGCATGCATGTATCATGACTCTCTTATGGGCCAGACAACCAGCCTCCGCCTTTGTTCTCGAACCTCGCGTGCCTCATTCTAGATATGCTTCGCCCGAAATGATGGTGACATGTTTGTTTGCAATGAGCAAACTTGAAAGAACCATATACCAGGCCCCATCGAATGATTCGACACCCGCTTCCGCCAACGCGTGCGATGTCCTCTTTGCCCTTACCGAGTTCGACTTCGGCGGCGTTCCCGAGATGACCCTTACTAATTGCATTTCTAAAGTCAGCCTATCGTCTGACCCACTAGATGGGGACCATTCTCTTGATGCCTTTGTGGTCATTGGCTTGTGGTCGTTCGATTCACAGCTGGATGAAGTTGGCTTGCTCATGCGACATGTATTCAGCCAGTTTTGGGCTCTCCTTTCCGGCACGCGCTCTAGCTCATGGCGCGCAAATTAGATAGTAAATTGCAATATAATTTCGTCACGAAAGGCAAGTTACAGATACATGCGATCGAACGCGAGGTTTATAGAGAAATACACAAGCTGCCAATGTCTGACAAAAGGGGAAAGGGGCTGTCGATACATGCATCCGAGTCATCATGCTGAACATCGACAGAGGCGTCAGTCCGTGAAGTGCGGGAGGGGGGAAAAATTGAGATGAACCAAAACAAGTCAACCAGCTAAAGTAGACGTTTCCACCGGGAATCAACCCCATAGAAAATAGAAAGGAAGGAAGGCGTGGGAGAGGGAAAGTGGAAAAAAAGGGGGGGGAGAAAGGGGGAAGAAGAAATGAGACAGTTCCACCCTCTCGCCACCTCACCAGCGACCTTGGTGAGAGACACCTAGGCGGGCTAGCCTTAATTGAGCTTGAGGTAGGCCTTGGCGAGGGAACTCGCTGTTGGAGATGGTCTCCAGGATGAAGCTGATGGGCACCGCGTCAGTGTAATCCGTAATGCCCACTACCGCTGGTGAGGAGGTCACCGACGTGGCTGGCACCATCGGCGACGACAGAGCCGGAGTCGCCTGCGGCAGAAAATAGCGAGAGGCGCAGGAGAAGAGGTTGTTGGCCCTCCCTCCCCGGTTCGGTGGTCCCGCCAAGCTCCAAGACCATGATGCCACGCCTCACCGTCGCTGTCGTACATCATATTCGGCTTGCGCATCTCCTCTGTGATGATGGCGCCACGAAGACGCAGGGGGCGGTCCGCCGGATACTTCAACTTGAACTTCAAGGCGTTCCTGAGGTGGTCTGGGCACGTCACCCTCAAAGATGTTTGGGGGCGAGAATTCGAAGCCCAGGGTCGATGATGATGTCTGCAAAAGCTGGGTGGATCGATCTTGGAAGGGTCGACAGCGATGGCCGCCATGTCACAGGTGTACTGTCCAGTGCTGGCATCGACGACGATGAGGGGCGAAAAGATGATAAGATGTGGTGGTAGTTGCACTGGGAGTTCATGGTGGTGTCGGTGAGTGCCTTCTCAGACCCCTTGCTATTTTTATTGCCCATGCGCCATCCTGACGCGTCCTAACAGCCCTATCGTCTGTCTGACCCGCTGTCGCAGGCTTCGTCGAGGAAGAACCCCGGCCGTACCTTCGGTCCAGGTGTATATTGGGCACTTATGGGGATGCCGAACGTGGGAGTGGAGGGCCAACGGACCTCTGCAGTGAGGCCTGTAGTCGGTGGGCTGAAAGAATCGGGGCCCGGTAAAATGAATGACTTTCGACTAGCTCAATTGATGTTGGGAATCTATCAAAAACTCTTTGCATTTGGCAACTATGTCGTAGTGGGGCTTGGGAATCAGGATTGATTCCAATCCAGAAGAAAACTACCGCTCCGGGGCATTCATCGATGTAGCCAATCTGGACGGGGTAAATGCTGGCCTAGAACCAGGGCTTCCCAGTTCTCGCTGATCCCATGGCTTAAGATCTTCAGCTGCTTCTTTCTTGGGTCCGCCCATGAGCCCGAGGATCCATACCAAAAGTGTTCTCGGAGCCGGTGCGGGTGACTAGGACCGGAAGGCCAAAATATATAAATTTTCTTAATAAGGCTATATTTCACCACAAAACGTACGACGGCCGCATTTTTGTTTGTATGTTTAAAATGACGATGAAGAGCGTCGGGTTGTCAAGGCAGAGAAATTGAACCAGTGATCGCTTCACTTGAGTCGGACCGAACAAGATATTCTCCATACCTCCATCATATTCCTCTCAATTCATAAATTCAACCATTTAACGCTCCTTTTCTGTCCGAATATGTGCTCCACCTCGAGCTCAACAGGTTCCTTGTCTTTTTCAATCTTGTACATTGTCCCAATATGTGACCGAATTTGCCCAGGCCACCCCTGAACGCATTCAACGACGAGTGAGCATTAAGCCCGTCGACGACGACGACGACTCTTTGAGTTGACCGACACAATTGGAACAGGTTCTGGTGCGGGTACAGCGCCGGCTTTGACCTCATCGCCTGCGACCCCACAGTGCGCATCGTAGTCCTCTCTTCCACTCTTCCAAAGGCATTCTCAGCTGGCATGGACCGTACGTATCACCCCAAAAAATCCCTGGATCGCCTCACCAAACTAACACAACGCACAGTACCCTCACTGCTCGCGCTACCGCACCACGCAGACACCGGCCGGCGCAGGCTCCAATCCCGCGGGCACCTCCGTGCCTTCCTGTACGCCATCAACGCGCCCGCACACATCCCCCAACCCGTCATCGCCGCCGCGCACGGGCACTCCCTCGGGCTCACCGTGGATGCACTCTGCATTGCCGACGTGCGCTGAGTGGCGGCAGATGCCACGTTTAACATCAAGGAGGTGGACGTCGGGCTTGCGGCCGACCTCAGCACACTCGTGCGCAGCGGCTCGGCGCGAATGTCTCGTTGTGCGAGCTTGCGCTTTCGGGGCAACTCGTTTGGCGCGGAGGCGCGAGCGCTTGTGTTAGTCTCGCGTGTCGTGTCTAGGTCCCGTGAGGACGTCATCCGTGCGGCGCTTGAGTTTGCGCGGGGTGTTGGGGGCAAGAGCCCCATCGTGATCGTGGGTGTTAAGCGGTTTATTGCGCATGCGCTTTATCATTTGTGCGTTTTTCGTTCTTAGTCAGGAGGTCGTTTGGCTAATTGTGCCTGCTGTAGAATCGACGAGGCGCTCGAGTACCAGGCGACGTGGGGGGCGTTCGCTCTTCAGAGTTAGGTGCTGTATTCACTCGCTCCTAGTCCTCACATTTCGGGAGCACTAATTTGTTCTTTTAGGATCTTAGCGAGTCGGTTGCTGGCACCAAGCTCAAGGCGAAGATCACATACGATAACCTGAAGGAACCATCGGGGAACAAAACCAGTTGTAGTAATTATTACTATTTTGCTATCCTAGAAGTAGTCACCATTGTGCACTGATCGGGCTACATGTTTTTTTATTTCGGATTTGAATCGGAGGGGCCTCCTTACAAGGCGGGCGGCCCACAGTAGATCATGGCAATCCGCAGTCCATCTCAATCGCAAGGATCTCTTAGACTGAGCGTCGCAATAGAGCAACTCTGTAGAGCTTTCCTCCTGAGGTCCCGAATTTCTGGAGCAGGATGAAGAATGTGTGGGATTCAGATCACAACCTCAATCAAGTGCGAAAGTTGAACAAGCTTAGGCCATGGTCGAATGAGCAAAGTTATAGCCATAAAATCTTAAAGGCGAAACTACTGATAAGTTCGGTCCATCAGCATATCACGTGATCACAGTGATAAGACGTTTTATTTATTCATTGAAAGCGTTTGGCGAACGTTGAGAATGAACATTGGAGAAATAGCAAGCGTCTAAGTTCTTGGGAACAGGACACGCAACCTGGAAGCGGAAACGATACAGTGAAGCTGATGTTATTGACATAAGGTGGCAGGGCCGGGCAGATGGTAAAGGTAAACTAGAGAAGCCAAGTCGTCCACTACACGATACGTGAGCTCATGTGGTACAAGGCGATAGTGTAATATTACACACAACATGTGCACAAACCACAAAATGACGGTAGTATTGGAATGGCCAATGATAATTACACAACACTGGATGGAAATGGAATGACGAGCCGAGAAAACGGATCAGTATCAATTGGGCCGCAATGATGACTATGACGAAGGGACTAACAGAAACGTGTAAGTGGGTTAGAGAGACAAAGGGTAGCTAGAGAAAGAGAGGGGTGACGAGGTGGTGACCGAACAGTGTGAACAGGACCACGACCCACGAATCAGAAAAAAGAGGAGGACAAGACCTGAGTAAGCCTGGAAGTCCAAGACACAGACGCTTGACGGTGTCGTAAGGAGAACAAAGGCGAGGAACATTGGTGGCCGAAGAGTGTTAGGTATTAAGATGCCTCTGAGTAACAGGTGTAATTTGTGTAGTAGTGGCACTGAGCGTCAGAAGACGTATTTCATGTGAGGCGATAGAATGGGGAAAGGGAAAACGGGGTCATGGGGTCGTGTGCTGTACTACTGGTGCGACCGTGTTTGTCACAACGACCCCTAGATGAGGGTGGGCTGATGGCTCGAAGGGATAGACCACGGATAGACAAATTAACTTGGGTCAATGTTGCGGGCGCCCTGATGTACCTTGTTAGAGCTTGCCTTAATGTATGACAGACTCATCCCACGGGTGAATTGTGACGGGGCGATGGGAGAGATCACGTGCAGTGGTGAAATGGCCTATGGATTGTTGGGATGAGTCAGATTGATGATCTATCTCCGTGAAGATGCGTTGCAGTCCAGGTAACAACACACCCGTGTCGCCGTCTCTGGTGAGTTCGCGCAGCGCAGACACGACGAAGCGAGCGAGGAAGGGATCTATATGCAGTTCCTGTACAGCGATAAATGGGTGAAAAAAATCCAGCCATTGGGTGTGGTCCGGTTCGTGTTCCCATTCCCACTCTTCGTCCTCTAACATGTGATAGGAATCGACGACAAGCTGTTCCACGGTAGAGAGGATAGGCAGAAACTGGTTGCACACCTGCTCTAAAGATGAGACCTGCCAATCGAGCCCGTTGCACACTACACCAATGATCAAGTTATATTTCGGTGTGTTGGTCTGATAAAGATGGGTCATGGCAAAGCGACGAGAAAATGTCAGGTCTGCTCGTTTAAATGATTTGGATAACCCTGCAGGACGAACAAATGCGAGGAGCTGTGGAATCTCGAAGTTAATCTGATTGAAGAAATCCGCATTGATATCCACAATATGAGGCGCATCGATCCGGGCTACGAGATCCTCAAGATATTCACAAACACCTCGGAACCGCAAATTAAACAGCGCAGGAAGAACAGTACGTCTGAGCGGAGGCGGGCTTTGAGCAGGCCGGGATCGCGGTGATTCGAATCCAATAATGAGATCTCCGAGCTTGACCAACCCAGACAGGCAAGAGGCCAGCGCTTCGGGTGAGAAGTACCCCGAATCTGGAATTTTCCAAAGCTTGAGATAGATGAGGTCGCGAGTAGACGAAACAAGTTTTGGTAGTGCCGGAAATGGAATGCGTGAGAAGTCGATCCACTGTAGACGTGGGGCGGATCCACCCAAGAAGGTATCGGGAAGCACATGCCCAGGCTCGTCACGACAACAAATCTGGATGGATGTCAGCGCAGGAAATGGTTTCTGCATCACGGCGACAAGTTGTTCCAACGGAGAATTGGTCACATTTGAAAGAAAAATGGCACATATATGGTCATGATACTCAAGTGAGGCGACGATGTTATCTGAACGTCTCTGTTCCAAAATGTTTGGGTGGAAACGTGAACTAAAATCGGATATGATGACGGGTAAGAGCGGCCAGAGATCCAACATCTCCTTTAAAGGCATAGTATATGTATCAAGGTATGTGAGTCGCAGATTGAGACGGTGGGGCGATGCAACCACGATGGCTCGCCATCTTCTGCAAACTTGTGCTAGCCTAAGCCATCCGTTGGGTGAATACGACCCGTTGGGTGAATACGAGTTTCTCGTATTGATGTCAAATATCTCGAGAAGGACATCGTCGGGGAGAGATTCGATTGTTACGGCTGGGAGAGAAACCACGTCTGTGCCATCATGCAAGTCAGGAATCATTCCCGGCGTTATCGGAGGGACGTACTTTGTCGTTTTAACTTAGAACGTCTCTTCGAATGGCGCGAAACACGCTTCCCCGTCGGTGAGCTTGTAGAGTGACGACCCATTGACAACCAGGAGATGCCAGAGAATGGTCAGTGGTAAATCCTAGTATCACTTGATCCCGAGGATGATCGATGATCGATGATCCCTTGAGAGACTTCCGAATACGACTGATTGGAAAGCGTTATACAGAATGAATGCCGAGTCAACGGCGTTCGAAAATCTGGCAAAGTAAGTGACTTGGAGACCGAATATCCAAGTCAATTTACGAAATATAGCGGATATATGTTGAGTCAACAGAGGTCGTAGTCGCAGTCCAGTCAACCAGTGTATTCAGATACTAAGCCGCGCAATTTGCATCATGGTCAATGCGTGCGGCGTCAATGCGTGCGTCCTAACACGTGCCACCACCGATGCGAGTATAGTTTCACGCCGGCAACCTCGTCCCTTGCTTGTGTCTCACCCTCTTAATTGACAGTGTCAACTTGAAGCCCTTTCATCAAAGATCGCGCCGACAAGTTTTTATTTCGGACTTGGATTTATTGCAGAACACTTAATTTTCGCTTTTTCTTCCGCCTAGTCTTCTGCTTTGCCCTATTACTCAGATCTTGTTCTGCATCACAGGGACCATAGCCCATGAAGGGCACCGCCGACGCCTGAATCCAGATTCCAAATCCAGTCAGGTAGACCCCTGATACACCGGGAGACTCTTGATGCAGTAAACCTTAGTTGGATTGGGCTCTCACTACGTCTTATTCGTCTTTTATTCCAAATGATACTCAGCTCTAGTCTATCCTTAGCTTCCTAAACTACCTACCCCTTCATTTTTCATCTTTGGATCATGGACGAAACCTCCCGCATGCATGTTATAGCTCTCTTATAGGCCAGACAGCCAGCCTCCGCCTTTGTTCTCGGACCTCGCATGCCTCATTCTAGATATGTTTCGCCCGAGATGATGGTGACATGTTTCCCTGCGCTGAGCAAACTTGAGAGAACCATATGCCCGGCCCCATCGAATGATTCGATACCCGCTTCCGCCAACACGAGCCTTCCTCCCTGCCCTCACCCTCACCGGGTTCAACTTCGGCGGCGTTCCCGAGATGGCCCTTATCAATTGCATTGCCAAAGTCAACCTCTCATTTCACCCACCAGAAGGGGACCATACTTTCTTTTGATGCCTTTGTGGTCATTGGCTTGTGGTCGTTCGATTAACAGCTGGATGAGGCATGCTACAAGTATTCAGCCAGTTTTGGGCTCTCCACACGCGCTCTAGCTCATCGCGCGCAAATTAGATAGTAAATTGCAAATTGCAATATAATTTCGTCACGAAAGGCAGGTTACAGGTACATGCGATCGAACGCGAGGTTGATAAAGATATACAAAAGCTGCCAATTGTCTGAGCTGAGAAAAAAGGATAAGGAGCTATTGATTCATGCATCCGAGTCATCATGCTGAACGTCAACAGAGGTGCCAGTCCGTGAAGTGCGCGAGGGGGGAAGAACTGAGATGAACCCAAACGGCAAGTCAACCAGCTAATATAAGCAGGCCGTTTCCACACGGCAATCAACCCCATAGAAAATAGAAAGGAGTGTAGGAGAGGAAAAGGGAGCGAGAAAAGGGGAGAAAAGAAATGCGACAGCTCCCACTCTCGCCACCTCGCCCAGCGACCTTGGTGAGACACCTAGCAGACTGGCCTCACTTGGGCTTGAGGTAGGCCTTGACGAGGGAACTCACTGTTGGGGATGGTCTCCAGGATGAAGCTGATGGGCGTCACGTCAGTGTAATCCGTAATGCCCGCTACCGCTGGTGAGGAGTGCACTGACGTGGCCGGCACCCATCGACGACGACAAAGCCAGAGTCGCCTGCGGCAGAAAAAGGGGAAAGGGGCCGGACTCGCTATCGAACAGCAAGATTGCCCAACTGGATAGTCGCTTTCGTGGAAGTAGCGACGGGTGCAAGAGAAGAGGTTGTTGGCCCTCCCTCCCTGGTTGCCAAGTCGGTGGTTGTCTTGCCAAGCTTCAAGACCATGATGCCACCTGTCGCCATCGCTGTCGTACATATTCCTCCTCCGTGATGGTACCGCGAAGACGTAGGAGGCGGCCCGCCCGGATAACTTGAACTTCAAGGTGTTCCTGAGGTGGTCTGGGCATATCACTCTCAATGAGTTTTGGGGGCGAGAGCTTGAATCCCAGGTCGATGACGTTGCCTGCAAATGCTGGGCAGATCGATCTTGGAAGGGTCAACAGCGATGACCGCCACGTCGCAGGTGTACTGTCCAGTGCTGACATCAACGGCGATGGGGGGTGAACAGATGACCTGGCCTAAGATGTGGCTGTTGTCGGTGGCCGTTGCTGGTAGCCCAACATTGCACCGAAAGATAAGTTCATGGTGGAGGTCGGCGAGTGCCTACTTCGACTACTTCGCTATCTCTATTACCCACGCGCCATCCTGACGCACCTTAACAGCTTTATCGTCTGTCCGACTCGCTGTCGCCGGCTTCGTCGAGGAAGAACCCGGCCGTACCTTTGGTCCAGGGCGTAAATTGGGTCACATATCGGGATTCCGAGCGTGGGAGTGAAGGGCCAAACGGACCTCCGCAGTGAGGCCGCTGTAGTCGGGTGGGCTGAAAGAGTCGACCAGGGAAAACAAATGGCTTTCGACTAGCTCAACGTCCTTGATGTCGTGATTTATGATTCCAATCCAGAAAAGCACCGCTCCGGGGCATTCGTCGACGTAGCCAATCTGAACGGGGTAAATGCTGGCCCAGTCCACCTGCCCCCTATCCAGGAAACCAAGGCTTCCCAGTTCTCGCTGATCCCATGGTTCCCAACAATCCTGAGCTGCTTCTTTCTCGGTTAAAACCCGCGAGCTGATGGGTCCCTGCCAACGGGTGTCCTCGGAGCCTGTGCGGGTGACTAGGACCGGTTTAGAGGGTAGGCCAGAGTGGTATAACCTAGACTCAACGTAAGAAAGACGGGGCGGAGGGGGAAGAAGTGGTGCGCGTCGTGAGGTCATCTCCTATTGCAGGCAGAGATTAAGTACTTTGACCAGCGAGCAGAAATGTACGTAGTATATCGAATATATACTATATACATTTCTGCTCGCAAACCGAGAGGAAGCGGCGGCAAAGGAGACGTCAGAAGGGTGCACCTCGACAGTAGCATGATCGCCCAAAGCGCGGGCTGCAAGAGTTCGTGGCGCCATTGAGGTTCCTGACAACCGAACCATCGATATAGATTTATTTTTGAAAACGCTGCTGACCTCAAATATACTGCTGGTCGTCCTCTCACAAAGGGGGGCAAGTATTCGATTTGTCGGCGGCTGTCGTGGCTCCAGGTTCCGTATTCCGTATACGGATGGCTTGTTGAGCTTGGATGTAGTTCGTGCTGGTGGACGTCGACGTGGCCCTTTTCTTCACGCCTGACCAGGTATAGCCCGTGCGAAGTCCGTAGTCAAAAGTCTTGATCTGCGCGACGTACTAGGGATGGTAAATCCATGAGTATGCGGCATATTAACGTACCACATACTGTCTTATGCAAGCGCGATCACTTTTCGCTGTCGGAAAACGACGAAAGATATGTGCCATGGGCAATGAGTACTTCTGGGATGCTCGGAGATTGCTCCAAGATCCAGGCGAATTTCGTAGAAATAATAGTTTCCTTCGTGAAACCAGTTGTCGTGTGAGCACAGCTGACTGGCGCCGTCCTTCTAGACTCCCAAGACTTTTCGACACCTGTCATCGGTGTCATGCAAACGGTGCTAAGATACCAGGGGGATCGCCAGCTCATCGATGTCAAGCAGCGTCGTCGGTTCGTCGATTTGTCAGCAGCTCATTACGTTAGACAGTGCC
>QFEA01000798.1:0-10315 GCA_003315975.1 Lactifluus echinatus | reverse complement strand
CGCCGTCGCCGTCTTTCACGGCGACGTCACCTTCCTCCTCGAGCCCGAGATTCCCCACGTTGCCAAGCCGTTTCTCGACGACACTGCCATCCGCGGCCCCGCCTCACGCTATGAAACCCCGGATGGGGGATATGAGGTCATCCCGGCAAACGCAGGCATCCGCCGCTTCATATGGGAGCACCTCAACGACGTACACCGCGTTATCCATTGTCTTGGCCATGCCGGCGCCACAGTCTCAGCACCTAAGTTGTTCCTTGCAGCGCCTGAAGTCCTCATCCTCGGTCACAAGTGCACATACCAAGGCCGCGTCCCCGACGACTCGAAGGTGGCCAAAATCCGTACCTGGCCCCCCTGCAAGAACGTCAGCGATGTCCGCGCATTCCTCGGCACTGCTGGAACAATGCGCATTTGGATCGCTAACTACTCAGCGCTCGCCCGACCTCTCATCGACCTCACACGCAAAAATGCCGAATTCATTTGGCAAGAGCAGCACGACTCAGCAATGAAGAAGCTCAAGGACGCCATCACCACTTCCTCCACCCTCGTCCCCATCAACTATAAAACCTCCTGCCCCGTCTACCTTTCCATCGACTCATCCTGGTGCGCCGTCGGCTGGATTCTCTCCCAAGAAGACGAAAACGGCAAGCGTCGCCCCTCGCGTTTCGGCTCCATTGCCTGGAACGAGCGCGAGCAGCGCTACTCACAACCGAAAATCGAGCTTTATGGGCTCTTCCGCGCTCTCCGCACCCTCCGCATCCACATCGTCGGCATTACTAATCTAATCGTAGAGATGGACGCCCAGTACGTGAAAGGAATGCTCAAGAACCCCGACATGCAGCCGAACGCGGCCATAAACCGCTGGATCGCTGCGATACTCCTTTTCGACTTCAAGCTCGTACACGTTCCCGCCGAGAAGCACCAAGGCCCAGACGGCTTGTCTCGACGCGAGCCCATCCCCGGCGAAGATGACAATGAAGACGATCCAGAAGATTGGATCGACGACACCCTCGCGCTCAACATCTGGACCGCCACCCAGCATGAGCAACTACAAAGCCCCAAAACCTTCGATTTCAAGCACCCTGAAGGAGTATACCCAACGCCACTCCATCTCCATCTCCCAACTTCCGACACCTCCGTCGCGCTCACCACCAGCCTTCCCACCTACGATCATTCCTCCGTCCTCGTACTCACCACCGCAATCGCCGCAGCCATCACAAGAAGTCAAGCCGCTAACAACAATAACAACAAAGCCACCAACAACACCACTATCACCAACGACAAAAATACCATCACCGACAATACCGTTAACAACAACAACAACGCCGACAAAACCACCACCAACTCCAACTACACCGACACACATGCGCGCGAAGAAGAACTCGAGCGCATTCGCCTTATCCTATCCAACCCCACCAACCTCCTCGACATCCCTTTCACCGAGCGCGAGCGACTCAGCAAGCGAGCGCGCCACTTCTTCCTCCACGATAACCGCCTCTGGAGACAGCAAGCACGAGGCCGACACCAGCTCATACTCACTCCCTCACAGCGCAGCTCCACCCTCCGCGACGCACATGACGGACTCGGCCACAAAGGATTCTACTCGACCCTACACACCATCTTCGACAGGTTCTGGTGGCCAACGCTCGCCGAAGACGTTAAGAAGTACATCCAAACATGCCACAAATGCCAATTGCAACAAGTCACCAAGGTCCGCATCCCGCCAACCATCGCCATCCCCGCTCCCCTCTTCCGCCGAGCATACATCGACACCATGCTGATGCCACCCGCCGCCGGCTTTCGCTACATCGTCCAAGCCCGATGCTCCCTCACCGCCTGGCCAGAATGGCGTGCCCTCCGCGTCGAAACCGCCCACACCCTCGCCGCCTTCATCTTCGAAGATATCTTGTGCCGATGGGGAGCTGTAGAAGAGATTGTTACTGACAACGGCACCGCCTTCATCACCGCGCTCGACTGGCTAGCCGACCGCTATGGCATCCACCACATTCGAATCTCAGCCTACAACTCACATGCTAACGGGATCGTCGAACGCCAGCACAGGACCATCCGCGAGTCCATCGTCAAGGCCTGCGAAGGCGACATCACAAAGTGGCCCACCGTCGCACCCCACGCCTTCTGGGCCGACCACGCGACAACCCGCAAATCGACAGGCTACTCCCCCTTCTACATGGCGCACAGAATCGAACCAATCCTCCCATTTGACATCACCCTAGCCACTTTCCTCGTCCCTGATCTCACCAGGCCACTCACCACTGCCGAGCTCCTTGCCGCTCGCACCCGCCAGCTCCAGAAACGCAAAGACGACCTCGCCGCCATTCACACCAACGTCTTACAGAGCCGCTTCGCTTCGGTCAAGCAATTCAAACGCACATTCGAGAAAAACATCCGCGACTACAACTTCAAGCCAGGAGCACTAGTCCTAGTCCGCAATTCCGCCATCGACACCAGCCTTAGCCGCAAAGCGAAGCCCCGCTATCTTGGCCCAATGGTCGTCCTTCGCAAAACACAGAACGGCGCGTACCGCCTCGCCGAACTCGATGGCTCCATCTCCAAGCTGCGTTTTGCAGCTTTTCGCCTCATCCCTTACTATGCCCGCTCACGCACCTCCATTCCGGTCACGTGCCTCATAGACCGAGCAGACCTTATCTGTGTCCACATCGACGACGACGACCCAGCCGTGGAAGACCGCAGCAGCGACCCCAGTGACGATCCCGACTCGCTACAGCCCCAAAATTTTATCAGCAGTTTGACCGAGGTTGGTCAAAGTTTCAGACCCCCTGGCGGGTGTAAGGACTTGTACGACGCCAGACGCGGAACAGACACCTTCGGACGTATGATGAAGATGCAGTCACATGATCCTTCCCACGCAACTGCAGAGGGCTCTCGGATCATGCCACGTATCGCTGACGTCGCTTATCAACGAAGGTCCCTCTTTTCCTTTGCTCTCATCTCGTTGCCCCTTTTCCCTACCTCGCCGCCACGCCACACAACGAAGGTCGCCGCCCTTCCCTCTCCTCATCCCTGCCTCAAACGATCGCCGCACCGTCTTCGCCCTCGCCACGTCACCACCACCGCATTGCAGCCAATCAAGCCCAGTTCCACCTTCGAAAAGGCTGCGAGATGCCGTGTAGTAGAAGAGGGGCAGCAGTAAGCACAACCCTGACGGCATTCATCTACCCTATTCTGCTCTACTTTACTCTCTTTCTAGACATTTCTTTATCCTTGTCGGTGTCCCAGCCAGCTCTGCCTCTTCACCCTCGATATTTTAACATTGCTTCTCCCAATCGTCGCGCGTACCGCGCATGCCCCGGATTATTTTCACTTGTTACAATCGACGCCTTCCCCTCTTCGTCGTTATTACCTCCAGCCAGTTCCAGCCCTTTCCTACATCGTCGTTATTCATTTTGACTCGATCTAGATTCGTAAGTACTCAAAAAAATGTATATAAACTGACGCCTCCTACTGGTATGGAGAGCATAGTACCATTCGGCCCTCTATCCAGTGTTCTTGCCTCTCTCGCTTCTATCGTCCGATCTCCATCTCTGCCACGCGTGAAATTGCCTTCACTGCGCCCGTGCGTTTCCCCTCTATCTCTAACTCTGCCTGCGTAGCCTCGCCTCATCGCCGATCTCCCCGCTCATCTGCCTGCCTCGCCGCCAACCATCGCCGTCACGTCCTCGCCTAGCCTCGTCGCCATCCATTCCTCCTGACTATCCGTGCCTTGATCTATCGTCCCCGTCATACTTCCGCCTCTCCCCACGCTCACGTTTCGATCTTGGTCCTTCGCCACTACACACACACCCACACACACACTCTCTCTCCCTCTCTCTCCCTCAAAACTCTTATCAAAATACTCCACTCTTACTTGGCGGACCAGCATACCGCACGCAGCCTACTTACAACGCCTTGACCCCTGGATGACTGCAGACTGATTACTGTACGATAAGGATGACTCCTGACTGATGACTGTACCATATGCGCCCCTGATCCATTCTCAGTTCCCTGATTGTGCCCTGACACAGCCCTTATGACTGTACACTTACCAGTACGCCTAGGACTGTCTCTGCCTCTCCATAGTGGCCTACCTGACTCAATCCACATGTATATAAACCGTTGTAACTTGTAGGACGGACTTTAGGTCTGTTCTCTTTGTACCAATATTAAGTCGATCCCCCTTTCGTCTTGTAAAACCTCAGCTCCTCAGGCTCATTGCCTGACTTCGCTTACAGACAGACTAAGGTCGCCCCGAGGCTGAGACACTCCAGCCAGTAGCGAGGACAACTGGACACACTTAGGACTTAAGTGTGACAGGGAACGCATCCACCTTCCGGACTGTGATCCGAAGCACTGCCAGGTGGTATCAGATGGTCGATCTTGTTAGCATCAAGGATGGAGGCGCTTTGGTCTTCACCCGAATCCTGAAATAATGGCACAGGGTTTTGACCTGTTGGGTTTGGGGTGGGCTGGAGAGATAAGATTAGAAATAAGCAAGATTAAAAATAGGAAGGGAAATTGTAACAAACTTTGGGTGGTGTATGCTTTCGTTGTTTGTGAGCTGTTGAACTGTTGTCTGAGTCACCATTTGCATGGGGTTGTTTTGAGAGGAGTCATTCTGGTATTGGCAAATTTATCAATTTGCAATGTTGGATGAAATCTTGGAATTCTCACTCGGTACGTTCTTCAGTGTATATGTTGCATGGAGGATGTCTCCATTTTGATGCCATTATTGCCATTGTGTGATGTCACAGCAGCGAATCAGGAAGTCTATCTAAATTCAAGTCATTATTTTTCGTCGACTGATACAATTCCATCAACTACAGTAATTGATGTCAATAGATCCCAATATACATGATAGCTACCAATAGATAAGAATCTTAGGTAATTAGGGGACTTTCTACTGGGACTTAGGGTCCACAGCAAGGCTCTTTTATATAGGGTATACTATGATTTGGATAACAGGGGAGCAGTCAACTGCATAGAGTGGTTCAAGAAACACAAGAACAGAGACCAGTGAACTGCAGATGGTGGTTTAGACAACAAGGGAATGGTCAACCACATAGAGTGGTTTAAGAAACACCAGAACAGTCAGCACTAACTAGAATGGAGAGCAGTGAACCAAAAACATGAGAGCAGAGACCAGTAAACCACGGAAAGCGGTTTGAATGTCTCAACAGTCTGAAGTGAATGTAAATGGAACCATAACACTACTAATCTAAAATATAATTGATTTGCGTGGGATCTGGGAAATGGAAGGCAGAAGTGTGGTTCCTTTTTCCAGATGCACCAATTCTCTTTAACATATCTTCATCCGCCCTTGAACGTTTTAGAATCACTAACTATCTGACTTGTTAAATATGTAGCATATCTCTGTACTCCTTAATCGACTCAGACAGAACACCCAGTAGTTGCTCCCATGTCTGTGCCCTAACCTCGAACACCCTATCGAACTTATGTACTCCTGGGATCCACCCACACGTCAAAAGATGTGTATAATGCAGTTTAAATGTCGTTCCTTGGCTTTAAGAAATATAGTACGTCATCTTGGGATACAAATAACAGAAGGCTCAACTTACCAACAAGTTAGCACATACGATGTCATATAAAAGTGCTGAACCTTCTTCATCAAAGGAACCCTTTCTACCTTTAATCCACGCTTTCACTTGCTCACGAAGGTTGGATTTGTGGTACAGGTCCTTCGATTTTGTTATTGCCTGATTGAGAGCAACACTCCCAACACCTCCGAACCAAAAGGCATGCTCCACGATAATTAGGCAATCTAGATATAGCGATTAGTGAATGAAAATCTTGACATAATCACAGAGGAATAAAACGTTCTGGCCACAAATAAACATTTCTCATCGTAGTGCAACAGACCAAATCGGAGATTGAGCAACTTGGCGATAGAGGAGGATTGCGCTAATATGATTGCAGCCTATATTCAGAACGACTTGCTTAGCAACATTGTGGGTGCTACAAAATACAAGATGGACATACGTTCTAGACGATGAAATCAAACGTGAATAGCGAACTTTGGTGTACAAAGGCCGGGATTGGAAGGTAACTTGAGATCCATATCACGCACCTCCTATTACACCACACAACACACACTGGTTAACGACTACTATTTATAAATGTTAAATTGCTCACATACTAGCATGACAGGCAAGCACAATCAATGAGAGGGTAAAAAGAATTCTAACAGGATAACTCACTCCCTAGAAGGGCAGAAGAGCTTGGTGGGCCAGTTTGTACTCGAAAGAGCGAAATGATTGCTCACGTCCTAGAAGAGCAGATAAGCTCCATGGATCGGTGTGTACTCGAAAGAGCGAAACGATTACTCACAGCCTAGAAGGGCAGATGAGCTCCGTCGATCAGTTTGTACTCGAAAGAGCGAAACGATTTCTCACATACTAGAAGGGCAGATGAGATCCGTCGATCAGTGTGTACTCAAAAGTGCGAAACGATTACTCACAGCCTAGAAGGGCAGATGAGCTCCGTCGATCAGTGTGTACTCAAAATAGCGAAACGATTACTCACAGCCTAGAAGGGTAGATGAGCTCCATTAACCAGCGTGTACTCGAAAGAGCGAAACAATTACTCACATCCTAGAAGGGCAGATGAGCTCCGTCGATCAGCGTACTCAAGAGCGAAACAATTACTCACATACTAAAAGAGAAGATGAGCTCTGTCGACCAGTGTGTACTCGAAAGTGCGAAACGATTACTCACTCGCTAGAAGGGCAGATGAGCTCTGTCGATCAGTGTGTACTCAAAAGAGCGAAACGATTACTCACAAGCTAGAAGGGCAGATGAGCTCTGTCGATCAGTGTGTACTCAAAAGAGCGAAACAATTACTCACAGCCTAGATGGGAAGATGAGCTCCATGAACCAGTGTGTACTCGAAAGCGCGAAACGATTACTCACGTCCTAAAAGGGCAGATGAGCTCCATAGATCAGTGTGTACTCGAAAGTGCAAAACGATTACTCACAGCCTAAAAGGGCAGATGATCTCCGTCAATCAGTATGTACTCGAAAGAGCGAAACGATTACTCACATCCTAGAAGGGCAGATGAGCTCTATCGATCAGTGTGTACTCAAATGAGCGAAACGATTACTCACTCGCTAGAAGGGCAGATGAGCTCCGTCAATCAGTGTGTACTCGAAAGTCCAAAACGATTACTCACATACTAGAAGGGCAGATGAACTCCGTGGATCAGTGTGTACTCAAAAGAGCGAAACGATTACTCACTCGCTAGAAGGGCAGATGAGCTCCATCGATCAGTTTGTACTCGAAAGAGCGAAACGATTACTCACAGCCTAGAAGGGCAGATGAGATCCGTCGATCAGTGTGTACTCGAAAGTGTGAAACGATTACTCACAGCCTAGAAGGGAAGATGAGCTCCGTCGATCAGTGTGTACTCGAAAGAGCGAAACGATTACACACAGCCTAAAAGGGTAGATGAGCTCTGTCGATCAGAGTGTACTCAAAAGAGCGAAACGATTACTCACATACTAGAAGGGCAGATGAGCTCCGTCGATCAGTGTGTAGTTGAAAGTGCGAAATGATTACTCACATCCTAGAAGGGCAGATGAGCTCTGTCGATCAGTGTGTACTCAAAAGAGCGAAACGATTACTCACATACTAGAAGGGAAGATGAGCTCCGTCGATCAGTGTGTACTCGAAAGTGCGAAACGATTACTCACTCGCTAGAAGGGCAGATGACCTCCGTCGATCAGTGTGTACTCAAAAGAGCGAAACGATTACTCACAAGCTAAAAGGGCAGATGAGCTCTGTCGATCAGTGTGTACTCGAAAGTGCGAAACGATTACACACAGCCTAGAGGTGTAGATGAGCTCTGTCGATCAGTGTGTACTCGAAGATGCGAAACGATTACTCACATCCTAGAAGGGCAGATGAGCTCCGTCGATCAGTGTGTACTCAAAAAAGCGAAACAATTACTCACATACTAGAAGGGCAGATGAGCTCCGTCGATCAGTGTGTACTCGAAAGTGCGAAACGATTACACACAGCCTAGAACGGTAGATGAGCTCCGTCGATCAGTGTGTACTCGAAAGTGCGAAACGATTACTCACATCCTAGAAGGGCAGATGAGCTCCGTCGATCAGTGTGTACTCAAAAGAGCAAAACGATTACTCACATACTAGAAGGGCAGATGAGCTCTGTCAATCAGTGTGTACTCAAAAGAGCGAAACGATTACACACAGCCTAGAGGGGCAGATGAGCTCTGTCGATCAGTGTGTACTCGAAAGTGCGAAACGATTACTCACAAACTAGAAGGGCAGATCAGCTCCGTGGATCAATGTGTACTCGAAAGTGCGAAACGATTACTCACAGCCTAGAAGGGAAGATGAGCTCCGTCGATCAGTGTGTACTCAAATGAGCAAAACGATTACTCACTCGCTAGAAGGGCAGATGAGCTCTGTCGATCAGTGTGTACTCGAAAGTGCGAAACGATTACTCACAGCCTAGAAGTGCAGATGAGCTCCGTCGATCAGTGTGTACTCGAAAGTGCGAAACGATTACTCACATACTAGAAGGGCAGAAGAGCTCCGTGGATCAGTGTGTACTCGAGAGTGCGAAATGATTGCTCACATTCTAGAAGGGTAGATGAGCTCTGTCAATCAGTGTGTACTCGAAAGAGCAAAACGATTACTCACTTCCTAGAATAGCAGATGAGCTCTGTCGATCAGTGTGTACTCGAAAGAGCGAAACGATTACTCACATCCTAGAAGGACAGATGAGCTCCGCGGATCAGTGTGTACTAAAAAGAGCGAAACGATTACTCACATTCTAGAAGGGCAGATGAGCTCCGTGGATCAGTGTGTACTCGAAAGAGCGAAACGAGTTCTCACTCCCTTTCATGCCAGATAACGATAATGGATCAGAGTGTTTGATCCAATAATGCAACATGATCACTCACTTCCTAGCAAGTCCGGTGGATCAGATTCAAATTGAAAATGCGACAGGATCACTCACCTCCTAGTCGTGGTGCAAATACCTGTCAATCAGAGAATGAAAATATTGCAATGCATGACTTGCATACTAGCATAGTAGACGACATTCAGCGGGTACAATTGAAATGAGCGAAAAGATAACTCACAAACTAGTATGTAAAAGAACTAGTGGATCAGGAAGCGTGAATGAAAGATAAGACAGGACAATTCACATGCTGCCACGATAGATTAGCCTAGTGCATTAGAACACAATTGAGATCGCAATAGGATAGCTCACATCCTAACACAGCAAATAGGCACAGTGCATCAGAAGTTGCAATTGAAACATATCACAGAATCACTCACATCCTAGAATGGAAGACAAGTTGGCGTAAGACTAAGCGTTACTGAAATGCATCATCACTCACTCCCTAACGTGCCGGGTGTGATTGCTGGATCAAGAAGTACATTTGAAAGCCACGATATGAGCACTCACACGCTAGCATTTCAGACGAACACGCTGGATCAGGGAGAGTGATTAAATATGTGACAGGACTACTCACTCTCTAGACGAGTCTGGTTTATCAGTGGTTGTGATGAACAGATACAAAGGGACCACTCACATTCTAGAACAGCAGATGAACCTGGTGGATCAGTGAATGTGATTGAAGACAGAACAGGATCACTCACAATCTAGCACAGTGGATGAACTCGATATATATGGACTGCGATTAAAACGAGTGACAGAATTACGTACTTCCTAATTTGGCAGAATAGCTCAACGGATCAGGGGTGTAATAAAATAGGGACATGATAAAATCACTAACTGTCTAGCAGGACAAACAGGCCCAATAGATTAACGAATGTGATAGAAGGATGCATTAAGATCACCCACTTTCTAGTGCAGAAGACGGGCACAGTGGATCAAAAGTCAAATTGGAAAGTGCTACACAATCACATACGACCTAGCATGGTAGACGAACCCAGTGGATTCGTGAGTAGGGTTAAATGGTGACACAGCATTGCTCACATCCTAGCGCAATAGATGATAGTCAGAGTGTACAATAGAAAGATGCAAATGTACCACTCACTCTCTAGAACCGTCCAGATGAGCCTTGTGGATCGGCGAGTGTGATTAAAAGGTGAAAAAGGAGTACTCACTCCCTGGCATGGAAGACAAGGATCAGTTTATCGCGATTAGAACAGCTAATAGGATCACTCACTTCCTAGCGTGGCCAACAAGCCCGATGCTTCAGAGTGTACAACTAACTGACATAGTAGGGCCCCTCACATACTGGCATGACAGACAAACCACGTGAATGAAGGAGTGTGATAGATGTGAC
>QFEA01000793.1:0-14844 GCA_003315975.1 Lactifluus echinatus | reverse complement strand
GTGCCCACACGATTGAGGCCTTGTGCGAGTTGCAGAGCGAAGGCTAGACAATTTGACCCAAGTTAGTACTGATTATGAATTATTCAAGAACCTACTCACATCCAATCACTGGAGGCACTGGCAGGCATATAGCCATGCCCTTCTTTCGTGGTAGGGCCCGCAGAAGAACAAGCGGAGTCTGCGAAGCGTTGTGATTGGACAGGCTGGTCAACATCAATTTCTGAGCATTGCAAGAGGATCGAATGAAGGTGCTGGTAGTCAGGCTTCTCGTCGAAGCCAAGGAAATGTATATGATTGATAAAGCCGCAGAAAAGAGTAGGTAAGCCTTCGCACAGTCCCTCTGTAGTGATCGACAATTTCATGTTGAGTACTGCCTCTCGATCACCACGAGCGGAAGTATTGGCCCAAGGCAAGTTGCCGTGTAACAAAAAAACAATCGTATATGCGAGTGACTCCAGGTCATCACGACGTGACTGGCCATGTCCTTGCTGACCATTGGTGGACATAAATGGAAGAGTGCCGACAAATGAATGGTTTTTGGAGTATGGGATGTGTAGGCATGTCGCGGGATTTCGGTACAGCCGTGCAAGGCCGAAATCAATGAGGAAGATAGCAGTGGAAGGGTTATCGGTTTGAATCATAAAGTTTCCAGGCTTGATGTCGCAATGGATGTAATGTTCTGTGTGCAGGGACTCCACGGCTGAGAGCTATGCAATGCGAGTGAGAATCGAGTGCTCTTAAAAATGCAGCGGACGTACCATTTGGGAGGCATACAGGAATGTCTTCTCACGATCAAACAGTTGTTTCCTGATCAAATCATCGAAAGATGTCCCAAGATGATCCAGGACAATGACCTCATATTCACCCTCTTTGCCATACCATAGTACTGACGAGATACCCATGTTGCCAGCAACTACCTCATACACGTTGTACTCATGCGTAAGCCTTGAAGGTGAGCAGTTTGGATGCCCTATCTTCAGAGCAACATCAGCTCCCGTCCCGATATCTTTTCCTAGATAGACACTCCCTATAGAAATCAGAAAGGTATGTCAACCCAAGTCAGAGTCTGGCACACCTGAACCACCAGAGCCAAGTAATTCTCATACTCTGTACCGGCCACCAACACGTATGAAATCTGGTTTACATGGAACGGTCTGTTTTCTTGAGCTTTGTTGGGAATTTTGAGGGTGCATGTTCGTTGTCAAACATCAACAGGACGGATTCGGGGTTGGTCAGTACCGATGTGACGTGACGTGTGACATGTGATGTGTGGCTCATGGCACAGTGGAATATTTATCAAAACTATTAAACAAAAGCGATCTGCGCAACATTGTGGATGACGAACGTAATTATAAGACAGTGCTAGAGATATATTGCTAGTCCATTCACTTCAAGATGACGGATACACAAGAACGGGCTGAACTGTGCTCCTAACCAGACCGCCAGGACACAGCCTTTGTGCTTGGACCACCTGACTTCAATGTGATATCTATTTGGGAGGGGAATCAATACTCACTTCATAGGCAATAAACTCCTTCAATATTTTGTCCAGCGCAGCCTCGGGATCATTCACAAATAAGGAGTCAAGCTTGCAAGTTGGCGTCAGTCCCTCATTCATGGCCGCTTTTGACGTGACACGCCCTTCCATAAAGTGGAGGCGTTCGACCTTGAGCGAGAACTTCAGTAGTTGAATGGCCTCCATGAGAACTGGGCTTATCCGGTTCGTTTTGCGGTGTCTGTCTCCTTTGCTGAGGAGAACACATGCTCACAAGGCACAGAGGTTGCCTGGATCGGGAGAAAGTCCATCGCCATTGCAAATAATGTTGGGAACTCCATCTTATTGGCCTACACAGGAAGTGAGTCATGACACCATTCAATCCCTGAAGCCATACCTCCTAGAACTAAAAGATGTCTGTCTTGTCAGATGATACCTCAGCCGAAGTATACTTTTGGAATTCAGCTTTGATGCCATATTGTCGAGAGGACTTCTTTCTATCATATACAGAATTCGGAATTGCGAAACGTGTTGGATTTGCCATATTTCTATCAGTTTGGTCAGGTTTGACAGAAGGAGGTAAAGGTGCTGTAGATGTCCGGCTGTGGTACTCGTGCATCTGGCAAGGGTGGATAAGGTTAGACATGTCACGATTAATTGTACAGGGCACTTACAAGCGTCAAAATGATCTCCTTTGAGCGCTGGACGTATTCGCTTTCCCACTGCTCATCGATCCACGTGAAGCGAGTGGCAGGATTGAGGACTGTACATGTAGATTGATAAGTTATTGGAGTAATATAATATATCAATGAACTTACACATAGCAACAATATATGCTTCAGTGTCATCCATGCGGATGTAATATTTGGTTGCCCAGCGCAGACCGATTGCTGTCCAGGGCTCAAGGCACTCGTGCGCTGCTGCGATATTTTCCCACTCAGTCATGAGCATTTCAAACTTGATGATCGCTTGCGATAAGACTGGGGTCCAGTCGGAGGACATGCTTTGCTGAAATCTGTGAGGGACCTGTTGTCGCAATGAGTGTTAGTCGGCAGTAAAGTAGATAACTCACATGCAAGACCGCTTCTAAACCCTCCAGAATATCCCAGTCCAGCTCTGTCAACTTGCAACTCGCATGGTCGGGCATTTTGGTGTCAAAATACATATCGATGGCCTACACAATGCTGTCAGCTAGTCTCTAGTGTCTAGCCACCGAGACAGACGAACCGGCTGCAGTAGCCTTAGACGCTCCAGCATCAAGTACGCCGAATCCCACCTTGTTTTCACGTCTCGTAGAGGTTGAAGCACCTTAACTTGGGTGGGTATGCGTTTTCCCTCCTCGTCTTTCTTAAGGAACCAATTATATTCGTTTCCATTGCAGATGAAGTCATGGAAGCCTTCCCTACATTGATCAGAAGAGCGCAGCAGACGAATAATCCTTTGAGCACGTCGGAGGGGGGCGCGTTTGATGCCCTCAAACCATCTTCTGAGTCGAGGGTTTCCCTCATCAATGTAGCAGTCAACAAGTTCTGGCCCATCGATATTGTTGTTGTCATCGTCATCATCGCTATTGTCGTCGTCGTTGACATCGTCGTTGTCGACATTGTCTGATTCGTTATGTAAGTTGCTGCAAGTTGCATACAGTAAGTCAAATCATCTAAATGTTGAGCCAGGAGACGTACGTTTTAGAAGATGTCACGGATGAGATGATGTGAGAAGCACATATATTGATGATGTGCGTGTAACACCGAATGCGATGGTTCAAGTTATCGAAATTGATCTTGACAGCCATTTTTGTTTCACGTTTTGCAAGCAATGACTGCAGTTCTCGCATAGCTACTGCATTGTTCTCGGCGTTGTCGAGTGTAAAATGGCTGATCTAAAAAAGATTGAGGTTCGCATATGAATGGTATATGGAATGGAAGAATTTACCTTCAGGGTAACGTCAGCACGATCAAGGAGGTATAAAATTGTTCATGCTATATTGCGACCTGTGTGCTTCTTTTTGAGCCGATGAAAGCCAATAAGCCCTGACTTGAGTGTCAGGCGTCCACTTGACCTGTCATGGGAAATCCAGTGTGCAGTCAGGGCTAAATATGCTGCAAGGTTTGAGTTTGACCAGATGTCTGCAGTAAAACTGATTCGCCCGCAAGATCGCTATGATAGAAGTTAGCTGATAGAGTGGCAAGAAAACTGCACAACGTACCGAGAGATCACTTTTCAAAGCCTCAAAAGATTTCTTCCATTGGTCAATTACTGCTTCCCTTACCTTGTCGCGGTGAGGTATGTCAGCGTCGACAAGCGTCTCACAGAGGAGCATACACAACCTTCAGAACTCAGGGCATTCGACAATGCGAATCGACTATAGAGATATCAGAATGCAAAATAAACGAGATCGTTGAACATACCTGATCATCTACCACAATGAAGCGGACAAGATGGTCTAGAAATGCAGATTGAGAGTATCGTGGAATCCCACGGTCGCGTAAATGGTGATCGTGAGCATCTTTATGTACAGAAGAATCGCCAAAATCGCTCATATATTTATTCCAGCTATGCTCACTGACAACCTTTTCACGGGCAACCTTAATGTACTCATCAGGGTGACAAGTGACCAGATGCTTTCGGAGTGTTGTGTTTGAACTTTTCCATCTATAGATCTGAGGCTTATTGGGACTGCGAGTTTCACTGCTTGTTAGAAAGGTACAACAATTAAGAAGTCCACTGCACTCACGGACATAGTGTGCACACTTTATTTGGCTTTGGTTCACTAGGGTTTGGAACTTGTTGATAGAAGTACTGAATGTCAACAGCTGTTTTCGCGTTCATAGTCGCATTCCGTCGTATGGGAGAAATATGTGCATTGACAGCATTGTCAGAGGTCTCAATCTCCTCATCATCATCATCTATCTCTTGAGTATCGAACTCCTCGCCACTGGTGATGGGGACGAGTTGGGCAGGGGCAGCCTCGTTCGATCGGTAAGTGTTACGATAAGGCATGTGTGTGTGAGTCAGAACTCACCTTTGATCGGGTACGAGACGAAGCGACAGGATGTGCAGGTGCAGTCATCGACGACTCAGGGGATGGTTTTGCCTTACTAGAGCGTCGAACCATGATCAGGAATAGTTCTGATAAGACGAGAGAGAGAGAGAGAGAGAGAGAGAGAGAGAGAGAGTGTGTGTGTGTGTGTGTGTGTGTGTGTGTGAAGCGACATGACAAATGGCAAGGCAAGGAACGCAAGACGCAACGGGAACAGACGGGTGTAGCAGTAGGCTATGCAGGGAGCAATGGGGATGGACGAATGTAGCAGCAGGTTACGCACGCACGCACACAAGACTGAGACGAGAGAGACAAAGAAGATATTTGATTCTGAAGGCTTATGGAGGTGATCTGATGATGATAATGCTCTCCTACAGGCAGGAGGCGTCAGTTAATATATATATTGGAGTGCTTATGGGATCTAGTTTCCAAGCAATAAAAGGAGAAAGAAGGAAAAAGGTGATGAAAAGTAGGTGACGGCGTCTGACGTGTGTGCAGTAAGTGTAGTGATCAAAAGTGTAAACAGTGAGGTGGTCTGGCCAGATCTAAGGTGAAATGCGATGAGAACAAAGGCAGGCCTACAAAAGGTAGTGAAATATGTAATAAAAGGCAGAGTGGGATAATAAGATGTGTCTAGGTTGTGCTTACTGATGCTCCCACGGCTACTGAGCGGCGTCTTGCAGCATTCTACGACGACGGGACGAATTTTGATTGGAGGCACGAGGTGGTGATGACATGATGAAGGCAATGAGCGTGCGGCGACCTTTGTGGGGTGAGGACGATAGGTGACCTTCGTTGTGTGGCTTGGCGGCGAGATGAGGAAAAGGATGAGGGTTCATTGTTGGTGGCATGTGTTCGGTGCCCTGAAGTTGCGTGGGAAGCCGCATGTGATCTTATCTCGTTGGGAGTCCGAAGGTGTCCGTTCCTGGCGTTGTGCGAGTCCTTACACCTGCAAAAAAGAAAGTGGTCGCTATTGAGCAACGTTCACGACCACATACCCAATCGCAAATCGCGCTCGAGCCTGCTCCGACAGCCAGCTGGCAAACTGCCGGTTTCCTCCGAGTCGACTAAAAAGAGGGGGGCAGGGCAGGGGCAGCCCCGTTTGATTGAGTGTCCGTGTAGGTCAGAACTCACTTTCGATCCGGTACGAGCGAGGACATGGAGGTGCAGCCATCGACGACTCAAAGAATGCTTCTGCCTTGCTAGAGCGTCGAACCATGGAGCGTCGAACCATGCGAACCATGCAAACCATGAAAAGAAAGATACTCTTGCAAATGCAAAAATTAAACCGGGATCACCATTGCCATTTTTGGCGACGCAGCTAAATATATAGATATTTGAATCAATGGGCTACTATATATACGTCACGCGACACGGCTAGCTCCTACGCGTAAGTAATTTGTCCTTGTGTCGAACACCCGCCCTCACCCTCCCCATGCGAATTGCGAGACGAAGTGGTCATACGTCTTACAAAATATTTCCTGCAGTAGAATTGTAAGTAGTCTATGATGGGCCTGGGCCAATCTTTCTGGAACCTGGAGAGCGCTTCACTGAAATGCAATTGGGTCTATAGTGGGTTAATAATTAGATACTATTGCTTGAAATAAAATTCACTTCACCATGAGACATATACGCGATATTTTCTCGAGGTCTTGTTGTGGCCAGGGGCATCTTGCGACGTCCAGCTTGATATTCCGGACCAAGTTGCGGATATAGGTCTGATGGAAAAAAAATATTTAATAATGTTTAATGATTGAGGTTAGGAGACGACGCACTCTGATTTCACTGTATTCGTGAGAAGATAGAAGGCCCTGGGCCACTTGATATTCGATTCGTCCGTATGATCGTGCAACTACTGCCGCATTCAGCTCAAGGAGAAAGGGGGAGAGCTCGGCTGGGAGGAAGATTATTACTATGCAATGTATAATCGAACTGTGATACGTACCGTGCAGATGTTCCGTCAAATCGCTAGCTGTAGAGCTCGTCACTGAGCTCTCCGTCTCCATTATAAGGGTTGTAGATGGCCGCCAGAGAGAAAAAGCATTTCAATGACATTAAATACTCACTCGAGACGCACCATGAATCCATGACACCGGTACTACCAACATACTGGAACCGACTTGAATTTGATATGTACTAGTACTGCAAAGAAGCTGCACTCGTTATGCGGAGGTTGGGATCCGAAATTGAAGACACCGTCGCTCACAAAAACCCGTCGCAAAAATAGAGCTTGACCAATGCAAGTCGCTTAAAAATTTCCACTCCACTCAAGTTCAAGTTCAAGTTCAAGTACCTATTCCAAGTCTGGTCAAGCCAAGTATCTAGCCAACACACCATATATAGAAAGTTTCTGTTGTGGTCGGCTGCCGTTCTGTCCGTAGGGGTTCGTCATCATCGTGAAGACATGGAGAGTGAATTTAAAAAAAAATCGATTATTGTGCGCCTCGGGGTACAGAACCCCATGTAGCACTTCGTATCTACGTGTATGCTGCTGGGTTGATCTCTGTACATGGGTTCTAACAATTCCGTTTCTACCCCTACAACTTGTGTGTTTGAGTCATCGTTGCGTAACATGTGCTTCAGTGATATTGACGGGTGCGATGGAGGCGTGCCGAAGGACCTTCGTGGCTGAGGCGAGAGCGCCTTTCTTCGTGGTGATGCGTGTTTGATGGTCGCATTGACCCCTTGTGTGCCGTCCTATATCTTGAATTTGGTTAGTGGCGCTGACGTGGAGAGTGAGTTGGTAGTAGAAGGGTCAGTTAGAGCTGCAAATTGTAGCATGAGAAGCAGCACTTACGAGTGTAATAGGAGATAACTGCGACTTGGCATTAATTACAGAGCCCTGGCCAAGATCCACACTTACCATTAATTCCATTCTGCAAATCACAGATTCATTCATCAGCACGTCTTGCAGCACTTAAAAAAGATTACAAACAAGTTGAGCGAAGGCTTGTGAACTCATGGCCAGAAGAATTCGTCGTTGGTATCTCTGCCACATTGATTCGTTAGTTCTGCCCTCCCCACTTTCACGCTACGGGAAATCCAGCATGAGCAACCACATCACTGGGAATCACGTACTTCAGAAATAATTCTCTCCTTGATTTCACGAAATTCCTCTTTTGCGACGACGTCTTCGAGATCACCTCCGTGTAAATCTGCAATGACTCCACGATCAAAGTCGATGAGCCAACTATAACGTATTGATTTCGGGTTATTATAAATGTACCACGACACCCACCGAGGGCTCTCCGGGAGGACCAGTGGGCCTGCTGCAAGAATTGCTCCGATGACACACTGAATAAACAGAGGAACACGTCACGAAAGGTCCGAGTCAATAAACGACCAGAAGTAGTCCATCCACTGTTAAACGATTAACGAATAAAGTGAAGATTCACGTACCAGTACATCAAGATGACGCACGAGTGAGTCCGGGAGGAACTGTTCCCGAAGAAGGGAGAGAGGAGAGGGTCATACATGCCAATGCTCCACGCTTAAAAGATGAATCAAGCTAGAAAGCGTGAGTCATCTTCTTTGGGCAAGAGAGCAAAAGAAGGGCTGCGAACGGTGGCTTGGAGGATATATTTCGCTCTGATAAATTGGCACAATCATCCTGCATGCAGCATAGAATAGTGCTCAGGGGTGCCGGAATCATGCAGGGATGAAAGGACACTCACGATAGAAGTCCAACGCCAAGTCCACTAATGATGCGGCCGATGACCATGGTCACAAAACCGGTGGTAAATGTTTGCACAGCTCCTCCATTCCCAAAAATAACCGTGCCAAAGTTCAATGTACCCCTTCTACCGATAATGTCACCAACTTGCCCAGCAGTGATGGACGTTACTTGTGGGAATGCATTAGGTGACGCGTAATACGGGGAGGCTGAACCGAACACCCACTAAATGCGCTGATTTCAAGCACTGCGATGGTACAGACTTGTAACGAACCGTATCCCCTTTCAGAGCAAAAAGGACAAGGAGTTACCCCTGATCATATCCAAATAAAAGAGGGTGAGCGTATGCAGGGAGGAAATTGTGAAACATAGCTCACAGGGAAGACACCAAGACTGGCAAAGGTGAATAGACGTTCCAGTAGAAAGACGGAGAGGTCAGCAGATGGACGGACCTATCATATTTCCCGGCCTCCCCTCTGCCCCGAAGAAAGTTGCGTTGCTCTTGAGTGCATGGCTCAGGTTGACCAGGAGAGAAACACGACCCTTGAGCCCAACCATTGGATTGACTGAGTTTACTTGCATAACCTGTGCAGTCCTCTCTGCAGTTATTTGTTCCAGCCCCCTTGCTTTCGGTAGCACGAATGATCAGCCATGTTCATTTATGGGAACCCTCAAAATTAAGGTCAGACGACCAACATACCATCGACTCTATGAGGCTGATAAATATCGCCTGAGAAGAATCCTCCATTGAACATATTAAAACTGGCCACGCCTAGGCCCTCCGAGCGGCTGAAGGACATGCCCGAGGTCTCATCACGGTAAGCCCAGTCGTTGCCGGCTCCCGCGTCGAGAAGTACGGAGACGAGACGATCAATCGTTTAGTCTTCTCTTTACGGTCAGGAGATGGCTCCAAAGTATCCCACTGAGCGATTAATGGTGTGACGCAAGAGACGCCGGCGTCGAGATGCCTCCATCGGCCATGAAGGGGGATCTAAAATACAGTAGGTCAGATTCCCCTGCCGGTACTCAATCGCGTGCCTGTTAGAACGAGCTCAGGGATGAAAAATCATCCCCAAAATCACGCTGGTGTCACAAAAAGTATCAAAAGGGGGAGAGCGTGGCAACAAAGGGTCGACTCAACCTGCATTATCCGGAGGCAATAACTGGTGACAGCCAACGAGACACAGCTGGGAGTCAGAAAATAAAGGTGCCATGCTGCATGTAAACCGAGATGGTGGTGATGGTGGTGGTGAGAAGCTGGCTGGTTGAAAGCGGGCTTGGAGCCGACTCGAGCCGACTCGAGCCGACTCCGAGCCGGCTCCCACAGTGGCGACTCGGCTCGGCTTGGCTCAGCCTCAGTGGCGGCTCGGCTCGGTTCGGCTTACATTGAAGTCGGTTATGACTTCGGCTCAAGCCGGGGTGAACCGGAAGTCGCCGCAACACTAAGTAGAACGCGTGATAGTGGTTTGGTAAAACCGTCTGCGACCATCTCAGTAGTGGGTGTTCTGATAAGGGCGATCTTCTTATCTTCTTTGTACTCGCAAATCACATGGTGCTTTATGTCTATGTGTTTGGATCTGCGTCCAGTGACTGGATTTTCAGTAAGATCAACTGCACCCTTGTTATCGCTGTGGATCGGGATTGGATCTGTCACGGAGTAGCCAAGCTCCATGAGGAAGCTGCGATACCAGACTGCCTGATTGCCCGCGTCGGTCATTGCCATGTACTCTGCTTCGGTAGTACTTTGCGCGATGGATTTTTGTTTGCGCGAGCACCAACCAATTGCACCATTGGCAAGGAGGAATACGTAACCTGACGTGGAGTGCCTATCATCAGTCTGATCTCCCATGCTGGAGTCAGAGTAGCCATGTAACCCATCGCCGCTCTCGCCATCATAGCACAAGCGCCTGTCCATGGTTGCTAATAGATAAGATAGGACATATTTGGCAAGGCGTAGATGTTGGGGCGAAGGGTTTGCTGCATATTGCGCTAGGCGCGATACAGCGAATGAGATATCCGGCCGCGTGCCAATCTGTACGTAAAGTAGGCTGCCGATCAGACTTTGATAGTGTTTAATGTCTGATTGCGATGCTGCACTATCGTACTTTATTAGATGTGTCTCAGCACCAGCTGGAAGTGGTGTGTGATGTGGGTTGGCATCAGCTAAGCCAAAGCGATCAAGGATGTCTTTAACATATCCTGACTGATCAATCTCAATGCGTTTTCTGGAGCGGTCGCGTGTAATGCGGATGCCCAGATAAGATGTGATCTCACCGAGGTCGGTGATTTCATAACGCGAAGCGAGATCTGCCTTTAACTGCTTAATCGCTTTCAATGACGCGCCCATCATTGTTATATCATCGACGTATAAGATTACAAAGAGTAGATCGTGTAGATCGTCCCCTTCGCGTTGACAGTAAACGTAAATGCCTGCATCGGCATACGTGCGCGTGAAGCCAAGTCCAATAAGAACTCCATGGAACTGCAAATTCCATGCGTGCGAGGCTTGTTTGAGTCCATAAATCACCTTATCTAGGCGGCACACTTTAGACTCCTCTCCAGGAATGACAAAACCTTTTGGTTGCTCCATATATATCTCCTCGTCGAGCACGCCATTGAGGAACGCCGACTTGACGTCCATCTGGTGGATTTCCCAATCCTCTAGCGCGGCCAACGCTAGCATTAATCTTATTGATTCAAAGCGCGCGACTGGGGAGAAGGTTTCATCGTAATCTAAGCCAGGGATTTGCGTAAATCCCTTAGCCACTAAGCGAGCGCGATAGCGTCCATCCGATTTTAATTTAAAAACCCATTTTGATTTAACGGCTTTGCGGCCGGGCGGCAGGTCAACGAGATGCCAAGTATTATTTTTGGCTAAGGCGTCTATCTCGTATCGGCAAGCCTCGGTCCACTGATCCGCATTATCAGATCTCATCGCTTCCTCATAGGAAGTTGGATCCCTTCCGACGTAAGCCGCGGAGAGTAATTCCGCATTTCCGAGCCGACGGTCCGCTGACGCGTTATCCGAATTATGATATCTTCGGTTAGGCACCGGAATACGCGACGAGCGTCTCGGTGCGTTATCCATCTCGCGTAACAATTGCGCGCGTTGCATACGCTCTCCAAATCCCCCCGGCAATTGTGGATCGGGTGAGGGGGAAAGGTTCGCGATACGCGTGGCACGGGTGCGAGCGGGCGGAGTAACCGGAACGGACTGGCGTTGCTCGGGAGTGCTCGGAAGGGGGGTCAAAATAGATGGGGGTGTACTCGGACGCGTACTAAATCTAGCTAGTACGCTTTCTACCGCATCTTCGCTGTGAACCGAAGGCACAGGCGAGGGCGCTCGCACAGGCGAGGCGGCCTGGGCTGGCGTAGGTACAGGCGAAGGCGCTCTAACTTGTGGCACCGCACTCGGGTCAGGAAGCGCGATCACCGGAATAAAAATAGGAGTAGGTACGGGGCGTGGCTCAGCGCCCGATAGTGCTGGGAAGCTGCTCTCGTCGAATGTCACATCCCGAGACAACCGAACGGAGTGAGTATGTTTATCCCACAGCCGGTATCCCTTAGATCCAGGCTCATACCCAATAAACGTGACCTCAGCGGTCTTCGCATCGAGTTTGCGCCGCTTATCAGCCGGAACGTGCATAAAAGCTTTGCATCCGAAGACGCGTAGATAAGATACATCAGGAACGTGACCAGCATTCCATATCTCATGTGGGGTGCGCCACTGCAGAGTCCGGGAAGGGGAGCGATTATAGACATGCACCGCAGCGCTTATCGCATACTCCCAAAAGCCGCTAGATAAGCCAGATGCGTGTAACATTGACATCGCCTTATCCATAATTGTGCGATTAAATCGCTCGGCTTTCCCATTCTGCTGTGGGGAACCTGGCATTGTAAGGTGGTGTTCGATCCCTTTCTCGTTCAAGATCTGCTTTACTGTGCCCGCCATGTATTCGCCGCCACGATCAGATTGTAGCACGTGCAAGCGCTTAGATGTCTGGGTTTCAGCCCAGGAAAGGAAGTTGCGCAATGCGATTACAAATTGATCTTTAGATTTCAATTGATAAGTCAACGCGTGACGCGAGTGATCATCAATGAACGTGGCGATATATAGAGACCCTTGAATAGATTTGGTCTCCATCGGGCCGGCGAGATCCAAATGGACGATCTGAAAGATATCATCTGATTTCTTGGAAGAGCCAGGGAAGGGCTGACGCGTGGATTTCCCGGCTTCACATCCAGCACAAACGCTGGGATGCGCCTTATCAGATGAATCTAGATACATGCCTTTAAGGGCAGTAGGACCGTATTTCTCCAAAGCCGCGTGAGACATATGTCCCATGCGCTGATGCCAGAGTTGCAATGAGGCAGCGCCTCCAATGTGTGCATTTAGGTACGCGGGAGTGCCATCAAGCCAATAAAGTTTATCCTCGCGATAACCCTTTGCAACACATTTGCGATCAACAATGATCTGAAACTCTGATGTATTGAACAAGATCTGCGCGTTTTTATTACAGATCGCACTAGTGGAAATGAAGCGCGTGTGTACTCCTGGGACGTGGAGCACATTGCTAAGCGAGATCTTGGTCTTATCAGAGCCTACGATGACGACAGTACCCATGCCAATTTGATCTGCGTGAGATTTATCCCCTAGGCGGACAGTGCCTTTGATTGGGGCGTAATCTACGAAGTCAGATCGGTAAGGCGTGATATGGTGGGTCGCGCCACTGTCCATCATCCAACGGGGCTTCGCAGCAGTATACAGAGAAACAGTTATGTCATCATTGATCTCTGTAATATGCGCAGTAGTAGGTACTGCTACATGACTGTTTGCTGCTTTAGATCCCCCCGCGGACGATGCCTCCTCCTTCTTTTTCTTCTCCGCGTCGTCTTTCTTTTTCTTTCTGCAGTCCGGCCTAATGTGCCCTTTGATATTACAGTAATGGCAGACCAGTTTACTATGGTCTTTCTTGCCATTTTTGATTGGGGCAGCCTTGACCGCGTTAAGAGACGAGCCGGAGGACCCGGACCGGCAACCTTCCTCATTGAGAATGCGAGCGATAATCTCGCTATGTTTAAGCGAGGATGGGGCGCCGGAAGCGAGGATAGTGGATGCCAGGACTTCATAGGAAGTCGGCAACGCTTTAAGGAGGATGAATGCATATTGCAGATCAGTGATGCCCATCTGGACATTGGCGAGCGCCACCCGAGCCTCGTTAATTTTAGCGAGTTGCGGGGCCATGGGGTGCGCGTCATCAAGTCGGGCGTGTGTTAACTGGATCCAATAATTGAACGTGGTGGTGCTGCCCGAAGCTCCACCGTAAGTGTCCCGCAATTTGTCCCATTTATTTTTAAAGGTCGGGTAGTCAATATCGGAGGCGATGAGGGAGAAGACGTCCGGTTTCAGATAAAGACGTAGATATGCCTTAGTACGCTTTTGGATGGAGTTCCAATCGTCGGGATCAGTACCCGAAGGCACCGTAGCGTGACTAAAGACATCTTCTGCTTCATAAAGTGCAAGGATCGCCTCGATAGTGCCTGACCAAAGGTTCCAATCGGAACCGTCGAATTGGGAAAGGTGGATGCCGGATGGCATGCCGAACGCAGAACCATATGAAGTGGTGCGAGATCCAGATTTGGTAGGTGCGGATGCGGCCCCGGTGGTCGGTCCGGAGGCTGCAGGCGTGCTAGGTATAGTAGACATGGGATGTAATCTGTTGCCGAGGAGCGATCAGCAACAGATCTAGTCGTAATCAAGGGGAGATCTTCCTCGATCTATGTAACTGTACGGCCAGAATGCTAACGCATCCTGTCTCCATGTGCGCTTTATAGTAGGTTATATGACTAGAATACCTATTTACTTCCACAGACGCGACCTATAGGAGATCGCGCAGTGGGATCTATGACTAGGAGGAGCCACCTGCGAGTTCCACTAGGGACGCGGCTGAAGAGTCCGCCACCTAGTGCCGTCGGAGGAGTCCTAGATTAACGCCTAGATGATTGGGCGCATAGATCTAGCAACCTTAATGATTCCCCTTTTTGGGAGGTCTCATCTCGGCTACTGTGTGTCTACTATCATAGTTTAGCGCAGTTGTAACGAGATAAGGTGTCAGACGGATTGGACTACCGCTGGCCTTACTCCCTAAACTGTCCCCACTTAAGGGCAACATGTCCAACCGTTCGCTAAACATAAAGCAGGTGTGGGGTCCCCAACCACTGCCTAAGGGCCTAAGGCCCGGGGTAATTATGGTATTTGTAAACGCGCAGTGATGGAGAGGGCTTGGTACGCTTCTCCCACGCCTGGGTCCGTCGCGTGCCTCACGCAAGGCGTGTTAGGCCCCAGCATAGATGTCCCAACGCTTACGCGCTGAGTGAGGAAGACCAAAAAAGGAAAGTTCGCTCACAATGGGAAGTTGTGAGACTTGTAAACTTGATACTTGATTAGAGCTAGTTAAAGGCCAGGGCCCATAACCTGTCGAGTTTTGAGAGTTGAAAGTCGAGGGTAAGCAGCACGCGCGAACACTCTCTCAGATAATTCCCTGTATTTTCTGTACATACTGAGCCCTATTGTAACACGCTAGGCGTGTTGTGATTGTGGTGGATGCTTTAGACTTCCTTCTTAAGTACTTCAGG
>QFEA01000784.1:0-23179 GCA_003315975.1 Lactifluus echinatus | reverse complement strand
GTGTCAGAAGTTGATTGAAAGTATGCCTAGAAGGTTGGAAGCAGTTATCAAGGCCAAGGGGGGCCATAGAAAGTACTAAATTGTGCATTTTCTATATTTCTGATACCCACTCAAACAATTGTCCCAATGAGTGATCACATTGAATTGCCTGTATCTCCACAGGAACACCATCAAATTACATAATGTTTAATTTCCTACATAGCCAAGATGTGGAACTCTATTTCATACACTGACACTTTGGCTTTGTTTGGCCTTGATGTGATGCTATATCACATGCAAGCAAAAAGTGCAAAACATTGGGACAATTGTTTGAGTCACTGTAACTGCGGCAAGACAGGTCACTTTGCACAAGACTGTCACGCTCCCAAACAACAGCACAACCGTGCAACTAACCTCATCGACTGGCAAGAAGGAGACCCAAGTGGAGAACAATACCAGGAACTGGAAGAGCATGTCAACACACTCTTCCAACAGATGAACGCACTCTCCACCCAAGACAAAGAACTATTTATGCAGAGATACGGAGCAGAAGAAAACAACGGTGCAAATTTTCCCTCTGCCTAATTCATTCAGCCTGGATTAGGAACCAATTACCAGATCGTGTATATCTATCGAATCGAAAATCCATGACCATGAAACTTTTCCTTCATACACGATCTCAGAGGGCTGAAAGCACAGTATTACTAGACTGCGGTGCGACCGAGAACTTCTTCGACCTAAATTATGCTCAGAAACTACGACTCGACATCAAAAAACTAAGGACTCCTCGACCTGTATACAATGTCAATGGAACACTAAACAAGGCAGGAAACATTATGCAATACGTAGACCTACAAGTCTAAACCGGACTCAAACGCACCAACATGAGGTTCTTCCTAACACACCTGGGAGAACAGAAAATCATTTTAGGCTATCCTTGGTTTGTAGCCATGCAACCATGCATCGACTGGGCCAGGGGATGGCTGGATACTGAGCAACTTCCCCTCATCGCACGATCATTAGACTTCATCGCAGGAACCCCCCAACCAGCACGAAGAGTGGCCAACATCAGACAAACCAACTATCGAGAAAGACCCAACAACGCTATGGACCGCTCACCAGAACAAAGTTCCATCCCACTAGCATACCGGAAGTTTACCAAAGTGTTCAGCGACGCAGAAGCACAAAGGTTCCCCAATAGCAGAAAATGGGATCACGCCATAGATTTGAAACCAGGAGCACCCAGCAATCTGAAGGGCAACCCCTACGCACTCACTCAATCAGAACAACAAGCACTTGAAGAATTCCTCAAAGAACAACAGGCCAAAGGATACATCTGACCGTCGAAAAGTCCATATGCGGCACCCTTCTTCTTCATTAAAAAGAAAAGCGGTGCACTCCAACCAGTACAGGATTACCGAAGACTCAATGAATGGACTATCAAGAACAAATACCCACTCCCACTCATACCTGAACTTATTGCTAAAGTCAGAGGCGCATCCCTTTTCACCAAGTTCGACGTCTGCTGGGGATACAACAACATCCGCATCAAAAAGGGGGACGAATGGAAAGCTGCGTTCACTACCAATCAAGGACTCTTCGAGCCGACGGTAATGTTTTTCAGAATGACCAACTCACCCACCACCTTCCAGACCATGATGAATGCCATATTCGAAGAAGAAATCCGTGAAGGATGGCTGGTAATATACATGGACGACTTACTCATTGCAACCAAAGATGACCCCACATTCCACCAACGATGTGTAGAGCCTGTTCTACAGAAACTACAAGACCACGACCTCTTTCTCAGACCAGAAAAATGCGCATTTTCACAAAAACGCATCGAATTCTTAGGCGTAATACTAGAAGGAGGACAAATTCACATGGATCCGTCCAAGGTCTCAGCAGTGAAAGCATGGCCCACACCCCTCACGGTCAAAGATATACGGGCCTTCTTAGGATTCACAGGATATTACCGATACTTCATTCCCCATTATTCCACGACAGCCAGACCTCTCATCAATCTCACATGCAAAGACACCCCCTTCCAGTGGACCACAAATCAACAACAAGCCTTTGAACGCCTTAAAACACTCATGTGCTCATCCCCCATTCTACAACAGCCAGATTACAATTGACCCTTCTTCCTCGCCACAGACGCATCCGCATACGGCGTGGGAGCTGTACTCTCGCAGGAGGGAGAACTACACCCCTCAAAACACACCCCCGTACAACACCCCATTGCATTCTACTCTGCCACATTCACACCCACAGAAAGAAACTACGACATCTACGAAAGAGAACTACTAGCCATCATTAAAGCATTACACCACTGAAGACCACACCTTGCAGGTACAGAAACCCCTGTAACCATCCTCACAGACCACGCCAATCTCCTGTATTGGAAAACACCCCGCAAAGTCAACCGCAGACTTGCAAGATGGTTCAGCGAACTCCAAGAATACAACCTCCAACTCAAACATGTCCCAGGAAAGATCCACGCCACCCCCGACATGCTATCGTGACCACCACAGACAGACCAAGGAAAACAAGATAATGAAGACGTTACACTCCTATCTCCCTCAATGTTCATCAACCTACTCACAGAACCACTGTCAAAAGACCCTTTGATGGATATTGTTCGCCTTCAGCAACAACCTCACCACCACAAGTTCTTACGAAGATGGGCCAGACCCTATCGACTCCTTCTACAAAAAGGGATCTGGGCCACAAGACAGAACCAGATAGTAGTACCACCTGACCCAGAAGTATGACAAATGTTACTACGACAATATCACGACTCGCCACTCGCTGGACATCTGGGAAGAGACAACACCATCCACAAAGTCACGTATCAATACTGGTGGCCTGGAATTAACACCTGGAACGACCAATATGTGAAAGGATATGTGGTATGCCAACAAAACAAGAACATCACGCACAGGAAAAGAGTACCACTGTACAAAATCCCTGTCACGGACGACCCACTTCCTTTCTCAACAGTAGCCATGGACCTCATCACCGCCCTACCACCCAGTAAAGGATTCGACGCTATACTCACCATTGTAGATCATGGATGCTCACGCGCAGCGCTCTTCCTCCCCTGTCACACCTAAATCACGGGAGAAGGGGTCGCCCAACTGTATCTTGAACACGTATTCAGGTGGTTTGGAACCCCCAAGAGACTGATCACTGATAGAGACCCCCGCTTTACTTCACACTTCACCCGTGCCCTATGTCAAAAATTAAAGATACAACAGAACATCAGCACCGCTTATCACCCACAGACGGATGGAATATTGGAACGGAACAATCAATGGGTAGAACAATATCTACACCTCTTTGGGAACCTCCAACAGGATGACTGGGCCGATTGGCTACCCCTCGCCACATTCGTACACAACACCACCCCCAACAAAACCATGAAAACATCACCATCAGAAGTGTTGATGGGATATACGCCGCAAGTCACCCTTGATTCAGAATACATCTCAAACAACCACTCCATAGAAGAGCGTCATCAGAAACTAATAGAGTGTAGACGCCACATCCAACAAGCCCTGAATCATGCCACTAACACACCCGCACCCCAGTTTCAGATCAGGAACGAAGTGTGGCTCGATACGCGCAACCTGAAACTCCCATATGCCACCCCCAAACTTGCACTTAGACGCCTGGGACCCTTCCCCATCACGGAACAGATATCCCCAGTGGCCTACCGCCTCCGATTACCACCAACCTGGACCATTCATGATGTGTTTCACGCATCACTCCTTACCCCATACATGGAAACCGAAGAACATGGAACAAACTACACGTGACCTCCCCTTGAATTGATCGATGGAGAACAAGAATATGAAGTAGAACGTATTGTCGGACATTGCCACCATGGAAAAAGGAAGACCCTGCAATATCTGATCAAATGGAAGGGTTACCCCATAAGTGACAACACCTGGGAACCCGCTGATCAAGTCTTTGCCCCCGAGCTGATTGCATCATACCACCGACAATACCCGCTCACAGATAAAAGGGCCCCTAGGATTCGCCAAATCAATGCCCCATCTCCCACCTTCAGACATCGCACTCCTCACAGTCTTCTTTTCCCTTCAAACCACTTTCTACCTCCTTATTGTCGTCAAATATGGCCTCCAACACTTCAGGCATCAGCACCCCCCTCGAGACTATCAACTATGATGCCATTGCCGAACCCATCACCGCGGAATCCACCACCACTGACGACGATGTCAACATGGAAATCCACCATCAACCTATCCCCGCGGAGCTCAGACACCCGCTCCAAGTTGTCAATGAGAACATCAACCGCACCATCCGCCCCCTCTCACCCCGGACAGTGGGAAACACTGTCGCGGATATCATTGAAGACGCAGGATGCCCCGGCATTCCCATATCCCCACACTCCACAAGGAACATCCTCCTGGCCCACAACAACAGGTCCTCTCTCACCATGGATCAGCTCATTGATGTGGTACACAGACTACTGTGTACCATCGAAAACCGCCAACACGACACCGAAGACAGCGAAGAAGATCACACAGCCGACGAAGAGGAGGAGCCTTTCAGAGGATACATGTGGAACACGCCCAGCAAATGCCTGGATTTTTACATTCCCATACCCGACGGGTCCCACTGCCTGGCCAAATGGGTCAAGATCTCACTGACACCCTACAAAGCCATGGGAACAATAGGGAGGAATGAACCCGAATACCACCACAACCTGCGAGCACTCCCCCGCCTACGCCCCGACGAACCCTGCGATGCAGTACCCACCTGGGCACTCAACCTTATCCGCACCAACTCATCCCACTACCGAGTGGTGGCCCAGTACCTCATGGAACACGGGAACTGGGGCCTTATGGGAGACGTCTCCCGGTACAACGCGATCGACGAGCAGATCCTCTACATCATGAGGAAACTGCAAGAATATGAACAACAAGTGGACAACCTACACGAGGAACAGAGGATCTGCCGCCACCGACTGGCCATGTCAGTCTTCCACGAGAACGTCGCCTGCCTTGGAGGGTTACAAAACGACAACCGCACCACCGAATCCCTCAGGAGGCAGGTCAGACGCCATGGACCAGTCCGCTTCGTGTCCCTCACCTAAACGGAGGGTGATGTCACAGGCGCATACGGTGCCTCAGGTTAGCAGCACTGATGGACACAGCCCTGGATTGATTCGTAGCACACTGGATGGGATTGTGGTTCGCATTTCATAGTAGAGTAGATGTTAGGACTGGCTATGTAGGATCTACTCCATATAGTCCTAGGACACTGCCTCTGATAGATGTGACTCCTTACTAGTAGACGTGTACTAGGATTCCCTAGTATAAGTAGAGGCACTACTAGTTGTACTTACCTTAAGCTGAGTCTCCTCTAAGACTCAGTGAATACACACTGTTCTCTCTCATCTTGTGTGCAAGACCTATTCCTTCCAAGTGGGACTTGGAAGCATTCTATTGATCTATCTTAGGGAGCACTCAGCTCATGCTCTCACCCTAAACGGAGGGTTGGAGAGGAACTGTTCAAACGCAGACAAGGCAACTCTAGGATGAGTAACGCCTTACTCTTTTATTGCACAGGCTTCGGGGAAGCCCCGTAACACTACCACAAGTTTGAGAAGGTGTTCAGCGAAGAAGCGGCCAAACGGTTTCCCCCTTCACGACCCTGGGACCATGCAATCAACCTCAAGCCAGATGCCCCAGATGTCATCGATTGTAAAATATACCCACTAACAGTAGAGGAACAGGAAATGCAGAATAACTGGTTGGATGAACAAGTCAAGATGGGGTACATTGGAGAGAGCAAGTTGAAGTACACCTCACCTTTCTTTTATATCAAAAAGAAGGATGGAACCCTCAGGCCAGTGATTGACTATCACAAACTGAATCAATGGACAATCCGCAACAATTACCCACTCCCCCTCATCGATGAACTGATCGACCGACTCACTGCTAGAGCGGACCACCCTGCTGAGTTATTTACCAAGTTGGATGTACGATGGGGCTACAATAACATTTGTATCAAAGCTGGAGATCAGTGGAAAGGCACCTTCAAAACGAACAGAGGCACCTTTGAACCACTCGTCATGTTCTTTGGGATAACTAACTCACCTGCGACCTTCCAAGCTATGATGAACCACCTCTTCAAGGAGCTAATTGACGAAGGATACATGACTGTTTACATGGACGACATTTTGATACACACCCCCAAAGACTATCGGTTGCACCGACATATTGTCCAGAAGGTATTACAACTCATGTTGGACAATGACCTATACTTGAAGCCAAAAAAATGCATCTTCAAAGCAGAGCAAGTAGAATACCTAGGGGTCATTATCTCAGCAGGCCAAGTCGCAATGGACCCAGTCAAAGTCACTGGAGTTAGACAATGGAAGACTCCAAGGAATGTCAAAGACGTACGCTCATTCCTTGGCTTCCTGAACTTTTACCGGCGATATATCAGGGGGTTTAGCACCAGAGCGGCTCCTCTGAACAGATTGGTAGCTCATTGCACTAAGGGACATAAGTTCCAGTGGGGAAGGGAAGAAGAACAAGCGTTTTGAGGACTAATCATGGTAGTCACTGAAGCCCCCATGCTCATACAACCAAATTTCAATTGCCCGTTCATTGTGGATACAGATGCGTCCCAAATAGCGATAGGAGCAGTCCTACAACAGCATGACAAGGAAGGACGACTGCGACCAATCGTCTACCTGTCAAAAACATTGGATCAATAACAAAGAGGATGGGATATCTATGACAGAGAATTGTTCGCTGTAGTCGAAGCCCTGAAGACCTGGAGGCGATATCTGCTCGGAGCTAGACACCAGGTTCTCATTCGAACCGACCATAACAACCTCCAGTATTACAAGAAACCCCAAAACCTCAACCGGAGGCAAGCCTGATGGATGCAAGAAATGGCTGATTATGATTTCAAGCTGGAACATCAACCAGGGAAACAAAATCTGGTCGCAGACTTCCTGTCAAGACCATTCAACGGAGAAAAAAAGGATAATGAGGGACTTGTCATGCTCCCACCTGCACGATTCACCAAAATGGAATTCCCAAAAGACGACCAATAGAGACGAGCAATAGTAGCTCGATACCATGATCATCCATCAGCTGGACACCCAGGAATCGAACGAACAAAAGCCTTAGTGAAGCGTCGGTTTGAAGGAGACGATATCAATAAGTTCACTGAACAATATGTAAGAGGATGTGCAATATGTCAAGAAAACAAAGCACGCACCAGCCAAAACAAAGCGCCTCACTACCCACTAGATGTCCACCCAGACCGAGGGCCATTCCAGAGTGTTTCCATCGACCTCATCACTGACTTACCACAGAGCAATGGATATAATGCCATCCTAACAGTAGTAGATCAGAGATGTACCAAAGCGACGCGATTCCTCCCATGCACCAAAGAAATCACCGCAGAGGGAGTGGCTGCTCTTTACTTCCGACACTTAGTCCCTTGGTTCGGCACCCCAGACTGTGTAATCTCGGACAGAGACCCCCGTTTCACATTGAAATTCGCTACAGAACTCTGTTGTCTCATGGGAATCCAACAGAACATCTCAACGGCATACCACCCCCAAACTGACAGTCAAACAGAACACCTCAACCTGTGGCTGGAACAATACCTCAGACTCTGGACGGCCAACGATCAAGGGACGTGGAGCAACCATCTGACAATGGCAGAATTCACGCATAACACATGGCCACAAGAGAAAACTGGATACTCCCCCCACTTCTTGCTGATTGGCTACGACCCTAAAGTTAAATTTGGGGATGTACAATCAGATGTTCCAGCCCTATAGGACCGCCTCTGGAACATTAAACGAGCTAGAAGTGACGCGACACACCTCTACCAGCAGGCAACCCCTTACATTACTAGACGACAATTTCAGATAGGAGACAAGGTGTGGCTTGATGGGCGCAACCTCAAGACGCATCACGAGACACACAAACTAGCCCCCAGACACTATGGACCCTTCACAGTGACCAAAAAAATTGGGAAGGTGGCGTATCAAGTGGAACTTCCAGAACAATGGAAGATTCACAACGTGTTCCATGTCAATTTGCTATCGCCTTATGTGGAAACGGAAGCACATGGACCCAATTATGACAGACCACCCCCAGACGACATCGATGGCGAAGAAGAATAGGAGATAGAACAGGTCCTGGACTCTAGAACATTCGGACAACGATGCAAACATCAATACTTGGTCAGCTGGAGAGGCTACCCCTCCTCGGAGAATTCTTGGGTCAATGAGGATGACATGCATGCCGAGGACCTTATCAAGGACTTCAAATCACGCTTACAGGATGCTCCATTGCGCTGAGGACGTCGCAGACTTAAGTAGGGGGTAATTTCGCTTCCTACATGGCCAACCCCCTAGGCAACGTTCACTCCTACATTGACAGGCTCCTCGATGCTTCCAACACCCTGTACACACTCCAAATCGAAGCCGACACCTCATACAACAAATATCGACCCTAGACGACACCTCACCCTTCACCAACGCACTTCTTACCGCCCTATACGCCACGCGCCTATGTCTGACACACATGGAACAAGCACTAGCCCCAGCACCATCCTCCTCGACGAAAACTACACCCCTATCCTCAACCAATACCTTGCAGACACCGCCCCAGACACCCTCACCCACCTTGACCAAGGTGGGAACCCCATCGCCCCAATAAACTCCACATCCACTACCCAACGACCTGACAACCAGACCCCTCGAAGGATGGGCAGCGATCGAAGCCCATCAGTCACTACACTACACACCAATCCGACTCTACCCACTGCAGCCACGACCCAGCCAAGCCCCAATTACAACGCCCCAGCTTTCACAACCCCTCAAGAGGGAGACGTCATTGACCTCAGCACAGAAGAGGAAGAGGACAAAGAAATGAGGGATGTAGTCAGCTCTAGTGCCGGTACAGATGCATCGCTCAACGAACTGTTCCAGAGAGTCATCATCTCGTCACTAGAGGAGGCGATCAAACAGGCCTTTGAGAAAGCAGACGACAAAGACCTTTTCCATCTCGGCCAGTGTGCCATATGGACCAGAGAACACCAGGAACAAGCAAAGAAGGTAGGAGCCACTTACCGGGCAGCAATCGCAGCAGGAGTACCACAAAGAGGAAAGAAAACACACACCATGCGCGATGAAGCACTGGTACGAGCTGAGCATTGGAGAGAACTAGCAAGGGCTGCGGTTGTCCAAGTCCGAGACTGAGTGGCCAAACACATAAGAGTGGATGAACCACTGGAACAGCCAGAGGAAGAAGAAGGACCTAGCACCTTACCAGACCCAACCTTTTACTTGGAAGTCGAAGCAGATCGTCAGAGGATCCGTTAAAGCGATCCATTCAGACATCCAGGAGCTCCCTACACACACAACCGACCCACTAACCCTGCCTACATTGCCAGGATGATCCTGGACGTCGATGGCACATACCACACCCCAAAATACACAGCCATTGATATGTCACGAAGGAAACCAGTCATACGTCTCACTATGGGCAGAGGACAGCCCACTTTTGCTATGGAACTCACTGCACGACCTAAAGCTATCCCTGGACCACCACTCACTGGGTTCATACAGCGACTCCTGGAGGATGGTAATGACCACACTCCATACGTTAACCGAGCTATCCTCCGTCACCCCTCACCATTCCTACGAGGAGAGGTAATCCGCTGGAAGGTGATGACCAGGGAGTATATCAAAGCGGTCGACATACAGAAACACTGGATCAAAAGGAAGTGAGAAGCCAAAGAAAAACTACGCACAGCTGGCTTCCAACGGCAGACCTATCGCCAGGAGATGCAGGATAGTCTGAAGCGACTTTGGGAAGCTCACGTATACTATGAGCTTTGGCCACACCTTCAGCATATACAGAACAGTGCCCCCCACATCCGCGGCGGTGACTTCGATGCTTTTCACGTCCGACTCCATGCTGCTGGAACCCCGTTCCAGATCAACCCCAACCTCAATGTCCACATGGCGGGCTATCAGGAGGCGTGGGTGAATGATGCTGACGGACTCAGAGACATGCATGACCGTACTGACATTGACTGAGGTCAACTAGGGACAGTTGATGACTTAGTAGGGGGTATTGTCACGTTTCTTCCCCTTGTGGACTGCCCTGGGTCGCATCCGGGCCCTTATTGCTTCCATACATGCCGATGGACTTATAGTTTGCGCCTTGACCCCTTGGCTGACTCCAGACCAATTACTGTACGATAAGGATGACTCCTGACTGATTACTGTACCATATGTGTACCTGATCCATTCTCAGTTCCCTGATTATGCCCTGACACAGTCCTTATGACTGTACACTTACCTGTACGCTTGGGACTGTCTCTGACTCTCTGTAGTGGCTTCCGCCTGTATATAAACTGCTGTAACTTGTAGAACAGACTCTAGGTCTGTTCTCTTTATAACAATACCAAGTTGACGTCCCCTATCCACTTGTGCATCCTTAGCTCCTCAGGCTCATTGCCTGACTTCACGTGAAGACAGACCAAGTCGACCTGAGGCTGTGAGACATTCCAGCCAGTAGCAAGGTTCGACCCGGACACACCTAGGACTTGGGTGTGACAAGAAATCTCCCTCCCTCTGGATTGATCAGGGAGATCACTACCAACCTGGGTGGAGGATCCTCCACCCACCCTTCTGGAATTAGTGGGGGCAGACTCCCTGGTGCTCTGGGGAGATAGGGTAGCCAGTTGTTCGGTGCACAAGGAAGAGAAATAGAAGTCAATGGGCATTCCTGCCTAGGGATCGGAAGATTGGTTATGGGGAGCGAGATATTCGTGTTGAAGTTGTAGCAGTCCTGAGGCAGCAGCATCCCTGGGATCGGGCGGGGTGTAGAAGGCTGGGTCAACGGCCATTGAAGTGTTGGACTGGGAGAAGGCTCCCTCTTGATCCCAGGTGATGGGCTCCTCGCATTCAGGCTTGGCCTGGAGGCTCCGGTAGGCTGCCAGATTGAATGAATAAGTGGACCCAAAGGGGAATCGGTCCCCTGCCGTGCTACCTTCCTCTCTATGATTCTTTGGGAGCGTTGAAGCTCCCCTAATGGTTTTCTCTTCGACTGGCGCTTCTTCTTCTCCAAGGAGTTGGGCAATTTCATGCCAATCGGCCTCAATGTCCCTGGCCTCCTCTTTAGTAACCTCCCCGGGACGGAGCGGCAGTCCAATGATGGTGAGGTCCTCATCATAGATGGGGGAAGGGGAGCGAAATAGGGTTTCTTGACCATGGTTCATGAGGGAGGAAGTATTATGGTTCCAATGGACCATTTGGCGAAGTGCCTTCGGGGTTTCTGGTAGTGACTTAGACAAGTCACTGAGTTGGTTTGTCTGAGCTAACACGTGACCTTGCTGTCACAAGTTTTAAGACAACTTAGACATAAGTCTAAGATCGTTGAGCTTCCCCTTGACTTAAGGGAGCTGACTAAGCTTTGGTCGGGAACTAGAGAGCACTCTAGTAGTGTGAGAGTTCGCCTTGTTAAGGACTCAGGCCCAAAGGCTTAGTCACAAGTCAAATTCCCAAGTAAGAACTTGAGGGAGAGGAAAGGGGAAAGGGGAATTGGATTCAAGAAGCTTAAGCCAAAGCTAAGGACTTAGGGTCCAAAGCGAGGCTTTATTTATATGTCACAGGCACCCACATCAGGTGACTGAATCAACGAACTAAAAGTCAATCAACAATATAGTAGTCAACGGATAAACGAGTCAACAAAACATGTATACAAGTCAAAACAACACGTGATCACATGATGAAGTCACGTGCTCCAAATCAGGTGATCGATAGGCATGTGACTTAGAGTCACATGCCTCAGAACATATGACTTAAAGTCACATGACCAAACCAAAAAGCGGTCAAAAATGAAGAAAACAAGAAAACATAAGTAAACTGTAACAGGAAGTGAGAGATGGGGATGCGTCTTCTGGCTCTACCACAAGGGTTCTTATAGCTGTGGGGTTGGCCTTATGGAATTGTTTTATCAAATCAGAGGAGTGTATTTGATTGGCCGGTTCCCAGCTATCATTGGCCTGGGAGTATCTGTTACGGTTCTCAAGGACCGTTGCACAAAGTGCGACTTTGAGGATCGGTAACTTGGCTGACTTGTTACATAAGTCCAAAGTTGACTAGCCCTAAGCTAGTAGACTGAGTTCGGGTTCTAGAGAGCTCTCTAGAGGAGTGGACGCACGACTTAGTCAAGATAAAGTCAAAGACTTTATTACTAAGTCAAGTCCAAGTTCGTTCTTGAAGTAGATGAGATCAAACACCTAATAAGGAAAGAGGACTTCCTTATTAGAAGGGATGAGAGATCAAAGACGAGTTGAGATTCAAGAAGCTTAAGCTGAAGCTAGGGACTTAGGGTCCACAGCTGGCTCCTTTTATATACAAGAGTCGTCCCTTTAGGGAGTACTAAAGTCGCTATTTCCCAGTCTCAAGACAGTATAGTATGAAAAAGTAAAGAGAAATTTCAGTAGAAATTTCCAAGAAAATAAAACAGCCTTTTTCACAGCCTGATCAGAAATAAAAGATCCGAGAAATATCAAGCTAACAAACCAGTCAAGAAATGAACCGATCCAGTAAACTACTAAGTAAAGTGTTTTAGAGAACGCTTGAATCAGTCCATGGAGACATGATAGCAAAACCATAACAGTATCCTTTCCATCAAAGGAGATATTGCAACTCCTTCTTGTGCCCATAGCGTCTTGACCCTAGAACCTTCTCCACTTCGTACTCTTCTTCCCCTTCTATTAGTTCTGGCAGGGGTTCTGAGAAATTTTCTCTGTGTTCTTCGGTTTCCTTGTAAGGAGATAACAAGAAAGCATGGAACACTGGATGGATCTTCCATTGGTCCGGGAGTTTCAATTTGAAGGAGACTGGGGAGATTGCTCCTTCCACTAAGAAAGGACCATATCGTTTTGGGGCTAGTTTGGCGCTTGGGTGTGTGATTTTTAAGTTTGTTCCCTCTAACCAGGCCTTGTCCCCTGTTTCAAAGGCGTGATAGTGGCGTTGTCCCTTCTTTCTGCTAGAGTGGCGCAGCAAGAGGCGTTGCGCCCATTTGATAGCTCCTTGTGCTTTAGCTCGCAGTCCTTCTAGCCAGCTCATTCGTTTTTGTACTTCTGGAACAGCCGAGCCCTTGTTAGATCCATGAATTGAGGGGGTGTGTCCCATGATTAGTTCGAAAGGGGTAAAACCAGTGCTCGCATTTGGCCAAGAGTTGTGAACAAATTGCGCCATCGATAGGTGTTGCGCCCAATCATCTTGTTTGTCATTCCCATAGATCCAGAGGTAGAGCTCCACCCTTTAATTGACACATTTATGGACCTTATCACAACACTCCCTTTAAGTAAAGGATTCGACACCATCCTCACTATTGTAGACCACAGATGCTCCCGTGCCGCCATATTCCTCCCATGCCACACCCAAATCACTGGAGAAGGAGTGGCGCAGTTATACTTCAAACACATGTTCCAATGGTTTAGAGCCCCCAAGAAACTGATCACCGATTGAGATCCCCACTTCACTTCCCACTTCACGAGAGCACTATGCAACAAACTAAGAGTACAATAAAATATCAGTACCACATACCACCCACAAACCAATGGAGCATCAGAACGGAACAATCAGTGGGTAGAACAATACCTACGCCTCTTTGGAAACCTCCAACAAAATGACAGGGCTGATTGGTTACCGCTTGCCACCTTTGTACATAACACTACCCCAAATAACACAACCAAAACCCCACCATCAGAAGTACTGATGGGATATGTACCACAGATCACCACTAACCCCAAATACACCTCTAACAATCACACCATAGAAGAATGCCATCGGAAACTGATAGAATGCAGATGCCACATACAACAAGCTATCAACAGACCGTAAAGACACCAGAACCCCAGTTTCAAGTAGGAGCCGAAGTGTGGCTTAATGCGCGCAACTTGAAACTACCATATGACACTCCCAAACTCGCCCCCAGACACCTAGGACCCTTCCCCATCACCGAAAAAATCTCCCCTGTCATGTACCACCTTCAGCTACCTCCGACCTGGACTATTCACAACGTGTTCCACGCATCCCTTCTAACCCCATATGTGGAGACCGAGAAACACGGAACAAATTACATGAAACCGCCGCCCGAAATCATAGAAGGAGAAAAAGAATACGAAGTAGAACGAGTCATCAAACACCGCTACTTTGAAAGAAAGAAGATCCTTCAATACCTAATCAAATGGAAAGGTTACCCTGTAAGCAACAACACATGGGAACCTGTTTCACACATCTCCGCCCCTAAACTGATCACATCATACCACGAACAACACCCTCTCACACATAAAAGAACCACCCAAAACTGTCAAATCAATGTCACCCATTCCCCCCTCAGATATCACACTCCTTACCATATTCCTCTCACTCCAAACACTCTTCTATATCCTCATCATCATCAAATATAGCCTCAGTCATTTCCAATGCAGCATCTGAAACCATCGACTATGAAGCAGTCGCCAAACAAATCTCCACCAACTCCACGGTGGTCGAAGACCCCCTGTATACTGAAATCTGACACACCCCCATACCTGATGAGCTCCGCTATCCCCCACAAGTCATACCTGAAAATAACACCCACACCATCCTCCCCTTATCTCTGCACTCTACACACAACATCCTTGTGGGTCACAACAACGGCGCCACACTATCTACCCCCTAGCTCATTGATGTGGTCCACGGACTTCTGTGCACCATCGAAAGCCGCCAAATGGACACCAGCAGTGATGAAGAGACTACCCACCAGGCGACTCTAGGACAAGTAACGCCTCAGTGTTTTATTACTAGGCTTTAGGGAAGCCCCATAACAAGCACTGGTTGATGGTCACTTGCACAGTATCCTCTAAGCACTCAAGCACCTTTAAACAATCCAACTTTTCAGTTGTTCACTAAGATGTGGTCCAACAACTGTCTCTATCCTCTGACAGGGAATCTAGTTGTATCCAACCCTACCATCAGTATCCTCATCAGAGTCAAAGCCCTACCCTTTGAATTCAAGTGCCTATAGAGCCTTGATTCATCCTCGTTAAAGTCACTTAGCACAATAAGGTGGGACTCTAGATCCTGTCTCAATAATTTTCAGGCTATTCTATTGATGATGTTCAGGGACTCTCCCTGATGTCTACAGTAGTTACCTCCCGACTTAAGGTACATGCTAATAAAGTGTGTAGGGCCTGTCCAGCCCGCATACCCAAAAACCTTGACATGAGTAATCCAACTTTTACCATAGGGCACTTTGTAGGAGGCTAGTTTCTCGTCTACCAGTAGAGCCACTCCTCTGAAGTCCTCTTCCACAGTGGAGGCAAAGATTTGGTATCCTTTCAATTGGATACTATAGTATGTAGCTTTTACTAAGGTTTCTTGCAGTGCTAACACCGCTACCTTTTCTCACCTCGCAAAGTCCTTGATTTTCTTATATTTACACTAAAACCCATTAATGTTCCAAGTCGCAATAAATATTAAGTTTAGCTGCAGCCTAGAGAATGGAGTCATATTGGCAGGTTCCAATCGCCTTTTCCACCACGGTTGCCACAAGGCTAACCGTCAGTTGATAACATTAGCGAATCTTAGTTCATCACCTAGACACAAGTTAGTCCCAAAGGTGTCTCCTTCAATCCACTCTGCCTTTGTTACCACTTTCATGAACTTCCATAAGCATGTTTGGGTCTGTTGATGAATAACAGACACTAGAGCCATTCCAGTTTCATGTCTCACCCACAAGTCCACATGAGGGTTATAATTCAAACCTGACACAAGTTTCACCTTTTTTATGGACCTAGCTAGGTCTCCCAAGCTAGCATTAAGCTCCGTCCAGATCTGTGCCATCGTGAACCCTTGTATGTTAAATAGTATAAGGCGTATATAATCAGTCAAGTTAAGGCGACTGAGAAGGGGCACTCCCCAGGGTCTGTGACTCAAAAAATATTCATTGAGATCAGGTGTCGAGTTACCATCTCTATCCCTTTCTCTAGAAGCACTTGAGGAATTAGATGTATTTGCCATGTTTGTCTCAATGGCCAGTGGTAGGTTCCATACATCATTCATATGTAGTTAGCTTTTACACCCTCAAGTGCAGTTGGTGTAAGTGACTGCATGCTTCTAACACGTCCCTTTCTGCCAAGCAGTTGAGGAGGTTAGGGGGCATCTCACAGCATCGCTATTGGCTAGGGTAGGTTCAGTATATTTCTGAAGGGCCCTTTTGTAAGCTTAACCCTTATTCCTTCTGCCTCTTGTTACTTGTCCGTTATCAAATTAACCATTACCATTTTTCTTAGAGACATTGTCTAAGCCATCATTTAGACTTTGTTATGGTTGTAGACTCTTTCGCAATGAGGTTAACAAATCTCACTAATTGTAAGGTTGTATTAAGGTCATTCTTAAGTATAAGAAGTGAAGATTTTTCCGAACTTATATACATTGTTTCGTGCATTTGTAGAAGAAAATTGGCTACTCAAGAGGAGTTACCCTTCTTTTTGCTCTTCTTTCCCTTCTTTTTTCCCTTCTTCCCCTTCACTGCCTCCAAGGGCAGATCTGTCAATTCATAGTTACATGTCCCTTCCAACAGCTTCTTCTTCTTTATAGCTAGGGCTGATGGGATAGCATCAGAGCCAGTTCTCTTCTACTTGTTCCCTTTCTGTTCAAGTGTCAGAATTTGCTTTTCTAACTTCTCGATCAGTGCCCTAGCACCCTTCCTTTCTTAATCAAATTCCCTCTTTAGTGTCTCCAGCATGAGCACCTCTTCATCCGTCGTGACCCCGATGCTCCTCTCACCTATAGTAATAGGGGCAAGGTTTTTTGCCATATAGATTTTGTTCTATGATTTAAGGGTGGGGCAGTCACTAGCCAAATACGAGCCTGATATGTCGACCTTGTGTCCTTTTCAATAGAAACAGCACTATATTAACCTTTTGATGGGCTGGAACCATTCTCCTACAATAGTTTGTAACTATTCCGTAGTCCTCATTAGGTTATCAGGTGGAGAGGGGCTTGGGTCTATCATTTGGAGCCACCATGTGGTTTCAATGGGGGCTCCCTTTTTATCCAACTATGGTCATTCCATTATTTGTCAGTTAGGGGTGACTAGAAGTCAAGTGGGTCACTTACAACTAGGTAAAGATATCCCATGGTCTTGTTTTATAGTGTATCCTGTAAGGCACTGAAAGCCTTTCTAGGTTTCAGGCCTTCCTTTATGATTATTTTCTATAAGGTGGAGGCTGCCAATCCAGGTCCATATGTGATTGGAGGGGGCCAGCTCACTTGGATATGTGATGCCAGTAAGAAAGCACGACCTTCCACTCCCTGCCAAACCGTCTGTAGGTCTCCTAGGAACAAAGGGAGTTTCTTCTGAGTCTTTAGCTCTTCAGCTGACCGGTCCCATATCTGGGTCTTTCTAAAGTCATTGCTCAGGTCTATCTGAATCAGCATTGACCCTAGTTTAAAGATCTTAAATAAGGTGCCCAACACTCTTATCTCATCTTATTTACCCAGCTTGAAGACACAGACCAATACTATGGACTGAGGAATGTATGATTTCTGTCACGTGCAAGTCCTATGCGTGTCGACTAAGGCTGCTACTGGACAGAGTGTCACGTCCTCAGCCAAAAGAACAGACTTAGGGTCTGTTCACTACGTCATACATCGCTTATATAGGGCTACATGCTACCTATGAGTAAGCGTGTCTAGTGTACAGTAAGCATGCTGACTGAAGGGTCAGTCAGCATCAGTCAGCGGTCTTGGTCAGCACCTTTGTAAGTGCATCAGTCAGTGTATCAGTAATGTACAATAATCAATGCTCAGTTAGCCTGGATCAGTAATCGTAATGTATTAGTCCATTGGTATGTGTAAACAGTCGAGGCCCCAGATGCGAGCTAGAGAAAGAAGTTGTAACAATTTCTCAGTGTAGCCTGTCACCACTTTAGCTATTTTAAAGTAGATTTGGGGGTCCTATGGCATGTGTTAGTTTAAAGGCTCCTTAAAGTAGATGAGGGCTTCTTTCACTAAAGTTTTAAGGTCTGTTTTATCTATCTTTGGTTCAATATTAGGGCTAGCTAGAGTTAGTCTTTTAATTGATATGCTACTAATAGACTTTGCAGTGATTGTCTCTGACTAAGTACGTTTGATGGGCAGGTGTGTAGGGGAAGAGTATGTAGTAGAGGCAGTAGGAGATGGTAAGGTAGATATTATATAAAGGTTTAGAGTAAGGTGGGTTGTTAGGGTGGAAAGCGACGAACCGAGCGAAGCGAGGGTTGGAGCGAGTAAAAGAAGACTTAACTAGGTCACTGGCTGAAGTTGGGGTTCTTCGGCCACCAGTTTTGGTCTTATAACCTCTTCAGACCTGGATTTGAAACTGCGATTGAGCTCCACTTATTGCCCGTTGATTGGGCAGATAAGGGGATGATGTGTGGTTGGCTGATACGGGACATTGCATGGATTGGCTGGTTACTGCGGAAACATCATAATGACATTAGGTTCTAGGCCTATGACATTATGATGACGTCAGTGATGTCATCGATGATATCATTCCGCAGCACGGATGTTGCCGGTCGATCACGTACAGTCACCTGTGAGTTGATAGAAGGATACGCAATGATCAGCATAGGGCTTGCCGATCAGAAGCAGGTGAAATGGCAGCAACAGGGGCAGAAGCGCCTCGTTAAATGGTCTCTCTGGTCAACCTTCCAGAGAAGGTGTAACAGGAAGCCCGTTAATGGGGGATGTTGACCTAAGTTGTATAGTGCCGGAGCTCTAACAACAAGAGTATAACACTCCGCATTGCACTTGCATCATCGAAGAACGACGAGGCAGAGTTGTGCCTATAGACTTAGGTGATTAAATGTAGACCCTGGTCACGTGTGATGATGTGCCGGGATTAGACGCCCAAACATGTGACTGATCTTGTCACTCACCAAGTCACGTGACATAGGGTCACGTGAAAATGGAGACGAAGGGTCACGTGACTTGAGATCACGTGACACCCAGCCTGAAGCGTTGACAATGATTGCAGCGGTCCGTGGGGATGCCGGATGTGGACGGCCCGTGGGCTGGCGCTGATCTTATACCTTTTGTTACGGTTCTAAAGGACCGTTAGGCGAAGTGCCTTCGGGGTTTCGGGTAGTGACTTCAATAAGTCTCTGAGTCGTTTGTCTGAGCTAACACGTGACCTTGCTGTCACGGGTTCTAAGACAACTTAGACGCAGGTCTAAGATCGTTGAGCTTCCCCTTGACTAAGGGAGCTGACTAAGCTTTGGTCGGGAACTAGAGAGCACTCTAGTAGTGTGAGAGTTCGCCTTGTTAAAGACTCAGGCCCAAAGGCTTAGTCACAAGTCAAATTCCCAAGTAAGGATTTGAAGGAGATGAAAGGGGAAAAGCGAATTGGATTCGAGAAGCTTAAGCCGAAGCTAAGGACATAAGGTCCAAAGCGAGGCTTCTTATATACGTCACAGGCACCCACATCAGGTGACTGGATCAACGAACTTTAAGGTTCGATCAACAATACAGTAGTCAACGGATCAACGAGTCAACGAGTCAACAAACACGTATACAAGTCAACACAACACGTGATCACGTGATGAAGTCACGTGATCCAAATCAGGTGATCAATAGGCATGTGACTTAGAGTCACATGCCTCAGAACATGTGACCTAAAGTCACATGACCAAACCAAAAAGTGGTCAAAAACGAAGAAAAAGTAAGTCGTACGAAAACCGTAACACCTTTCTAGGACATGCAAAGTCATGCCGCAGCCCCCTGCACCCTATATTTAGGGTTTGGTTTAGGGAGGGCTAGTGCTACTATAACAAAGGCAAAGTAAAAGGATTCTAGTAAAGAAGGTATAGGACATAAGGGACACACAAGATAATAGTAGTACAGTACAAAAAATTGCATAAACCTGAACACCTACCCAGTAAAGGGAAAGACAGTGGCTGGTTCTGCTTTCTGCACTGCTGTGCTTCTTCAGTCCTTTGCAAGAGGATAGTGTATAATTATAGGTTTTTAGACTTGGTCCTGGTGACCAGTTTAGCTCTCAAAAAATTGGGGATATATATAGACAGAACCCTTCCTTAGAGGGGCAAAAGTAATGCAAGTTTTGTACAAGATGATATGACTTTCTCTTTTATTTGTAGAGAAGATCAATTGAAGCAGATAAAGAGTTTTTATTATTTGGTTGATTTAATAGTTTTCACAACTATATAGTTATTTCATAAGGTTGGTTATTATTTGACTATCAATAGTTATAATAAATGATGATTTTATACTATTTTGGTTTGACCTTTTTTAAGGATTAAGTAGTATTTTAGTAGCTGAATAGCAGCTAAAAATAAGTCTCTTTATAATAGAGAGGATTTTTAATATATGATTATTATATTTCATTAAAGAATTTTATTTTTAGTAAAAGGGGTCATTCTTAGTATTTTAGATTTTAATGTGTATCTTTTTATTGAAAGTGTTAGAACAGCCATGCTGCTTATGAGGCCTTACTTTTTATATAGTAAGTTGAGTATTATTGTATGAAGTAGTGCCAAGATATTTAAAGCTTTAAGCAGTTTATTGTGTCAGATAATACCTTTTCAGGTCTATTTGGCATAAAGATTTGAAGGCTTTTCAGGTTATTTACTCATAACCAGAGCACTGAATTCTGTTGGTTTCTGCCACCTCAATGAGATTTTAAGGCCACCAAAGGCCACTCCCAGTTCAGTTGGTTCTAAAATGGATAGATTACTTTAAGAGTTCAGTTCTGCCACTATTTTGGGAAGTTTAAGCCCCCTATGGGGAACCCAATCTAAAGTATAGCTATGTTTTAGCTAGCTTTGAGGCAGTAGACTACTGGAGCATGGCAATAGGCACTCTGCTACTTGCAATGAGAGTTTAATCCTCCTATGAGGCGCTCACTTTAACTTTTTTAGTTAAAGTACAAGATTTGAAAGCTTTAAGTAGTTTATTACTTCAAAGAGCCAAGCACAACTTGTTACTTTAGCACAAGATTTTAAGGCTTTTCAGATCATTCAATCATGACCAAAGCACTTAGTCTTAAAAAGCTTGTATCACATTTTAGGTGAGATGTTTCACTCCCAACCTAGCTGTAAGGATTTTAAGGCTTATGAGCAACTACTAAGAATTATAGCTCTGCCACTTCAAGGGAAGTTTAAGCCCCCTATAGGGAACGCATGCTTTATAGAGTGAAAAGAGATAGTTATCTTTACAATAAGCTACTGGAGCATGCCAAAGTTATGACATTCTACTACTTGAAATGAGAATTTAAGCCCCCTATGAGGCACTCACAATAAGTGATACAAGAACACTTATAACATAGTGATTCTTTTATTAGTTAAGTTGGTAGGTATTGGCCTTATCTATCCCAATAAGACTGGAACACTACCTATAAGTTTTTTTAGAAGATACATTTATTTTGTACAAACTTTTCTGCATATATATATATATATATTTTAGATAAAGTAAGTAGACTTTATCTTTTGATTATTAGTATGTGTGTCCCTTGAACTTTGTACCTGACCAGTGAATGCACTTGGATACTTTGTTCAGCCTAAGGGGGCATGATTTACTACTGGGTCAGAGGGTGAGAGTTGGTTTGCCTTAACGTTTCAACTCTACTGTGATAAAGTGTCTCTAAAGTTGATTAGAGCTTAAGAGGTAAGAGCCTGTGCTTCACCCTGACTAGTACACTGACATGGGGCCTTTTAGATCAGGACTAGATTTACTACAGTCCACAGGACATCCTTTCTGATTACCATATCACATTTGGCCAGAATAATGGCTACAAATATGAAATATAAAGTTCAGATGTAAAGATTGCATTAGCAAGTGGCTTTAAAGGCCATTTTTATGTTTATCCTCACACTGATTTAGTTAAAATCAGCTTCTTCCTGGATATACACGATTTACCTGGTTTTTTAAGTATAATTTGATTGTAGTACTTGTGTTGGTTATTTGTAGTAATCTTTTGCATGAGTTGACTGCTTTTAAAGTGGCTTATAAGGGATCTTACTTTGTTCACACAGGGGTGGGAGGGAAGCTAGGACTCAAGAGTATAATTAAGAGAAGGAGTCTTGTAGAAGGTGCTAATTTTATGGTAGCTTTCTTTTTAGACTAGATGCAGGTGTTGGATACAGAAGATGTTTATAGTTTTTATTGTTTGGATTGACTTGAATTATCTTCTTTGTTCCATATAAGTGCCATAAGTTTTGTGGTGATAAAAAGAGGTCTATAAGTTCCTCTTCATTTTCTAGCAGTTCATTTCTCTCTATAACTTTATTTAGAAGGTCTATACAACAGTTAGCATCAGCTAGTGCATGATGAGGGTTGGTATTTGGTGAGAGGTTGTATTTGTTAATAGCATCTTGTAATTTTTGTTTTTTATTTTTCCAGCATGCTGGATATAAGTCTATTGAGAATTTGTGCAATAGAGGTTTATGATATAGTTCCAAGGATCTTTTTATAATTGGAATATCAAAGGAGTTTAGATTGTATCCCAGAATTATTGAGTTACACAAGTGATAAGCAATGTGTACAGCATGCATCCTCCATAAGCATGGCAGATTTAAATTCATTGTCACCAATATAATTAATATGATAGGCATGATTAACTTTTTGTGAATAAAGTTGATGTGGTCTAATATATTTAGACCAAGTGGTAATATAATTAAGTGAATGATGAGTAGGGTCTATGATTGGATTAATAATAGCAATTTGTAAGATGTTAGAAGACTTCAAGTCAACAGGATCTGTTTGAATGTCTACAAATGCTAATTGTGGGAGAGCTTGAAGTGTATGTGATACTGCAGATAGTTTAGCTCTTTGAATGAGTGTATTTTTAGTATAAAGCTTGATTGGGTTATCTATGGGTTGTTTATGATAGGTGATGAATTTTTTAGTAAGACAGGCATGCTTTAATTGATAAAGGAGAGAGATTTTAAAAGAGTTTAAGGATCTCTGTACTTAAAATTGCAAGTATTCTTGTGGCAGGATGGTTGATTGAATTTTGCAGTCTTTTTTATGGAGTTGAAGTTGTTTATCTATAAGGTGATTAAGTTGACTTATGGTTTGTTTAATTTGTTGTAAAGGTTTAGGGTTTAGGGTTTAGGGTTT
>QFEA01000783.1:0-16179 GCA_003315975.1 Lactifluus echinatus | reverse complement strand
GCTACGATGAAACGTGGTCACTCTGATGTACATGAAATGGAGGCGAAACACTACTGAAACCTATCAAACTAGGGCTGTGTCCATCACTGATGCCATGCCATCAGTGGCACCGTATGCGCCCGTGACAGTTGTTGTAGCCCCATCAGACGTCAAACTTGGTGAAGAGGGATGCACCTCTGACTTTGGCGATGAGTTCAGGTATGAGTGGAAGTGGGTACTTGTTCTTGATTGTCCATTCATTGAGGCATCGGTAATCTTGTACTGGTCAGAGTGCGCCACTCTTCTTTTTGATGAAGAAGAAGGGTGCTGCGTATGGGCTTTTTGACGGTCGGATGTATCCTTTGGCCTGTTGTTCTTTGAGGAATTCTTCAAGTGCTTGTTGTTCAGGTTGTGTGAGCACGTAGGGGCTGCCCTTCAGATCGCTGGGTGCTCCTGGCTTTAAGTCTATGGCATGATCCCACTTCCTGCTATTGGGGAACCTTTGTGCTTCTGCATTACTGAATACTTTGGCAAACTTCCGGTACGCTAGTGGGATGGAGTTTTCTTCTGGTGAGTGGTCCATGGTGTCATTGGGTCTTTCTCAATAGTTGGTTTGTCTGATGTTGGCCACTCTTCGTGCTGGTTGGGGCATTCCTGAGATGAAGTCTAGTGATCGTGCGATGAGGGGGAGCTGTTCTGTGTCTAGCCAACCCCTGGCCCAGTCGATGCGAGGTTGCATCGCAGCGAACCATGGGTATCCTAGGATGATCTTCTGTTCTCCTAGGTGCGTAAGGAAGAATCGCATATTGGTGCGTTTGAGTCCCGTCTGGACTTGTAAGTCTACATATCGTGTGATGTTCCCTGCTTTGTTTAATGTTCCATCGACATTGTAAACTGGTCGTGGAGTTCTTAGCTTTTTAATATCGAGCCACAATTTCTGAGCATAGTTTAAGTCAAAGAAGTTTTCGGTTGCGCCGCAGTTGAGTAGTACTGTGCTTTCCGCCCTCTGAGATCGTGTGTGGAGAAATAGTTTCATGGTCATGGATTTTCGATTTGATAAGTACACACGGTCTGGTAACTGATTCCTAATCCAGGCTGAACAAATTAGGCAGAGGGAAAATTTGCACTATTGTTTTCTTCTGCACCGTATCTTTGCATGAATAACTCTTTGTCATTAGTGGAGAGTGCATTCATTTGTTGGAAGAGCACGTCGATGCGTTCTTCCGGCTCCTGGTATTGTTCTCCACTTGGGTCTCCTTCCTGCCAGTCGATGAGATTGGTTGCGCGGTTGTGTTGTTGTTTGGGTGCACAACAATCTCGTGCAAAGTGCCCTGTCTTGCCGCAGTTGTAGCAAGCTCCTTGGGTGCGCCTCTTATTCTGATCGTTGGGTGTTTGAACAACTCGTCCTTAGTAGTTGTTCTGTCCTCTGTAGTTGTTAGGTGCCCGTGTGCGGTCCACGTCCATTGGGACGGGCATATTTCTCATGTTGGATGGTGCATTGCTTGAGTTATATTGTCTCTGTCCTCCGAATGGTTGTTGAAATGCGTTAGGGCGAGGGAATCGTGGTGGATTGGGGTTTCTCTGCATGGACCAGTTCTGAGGGCGGCTTTGCCAGTTGTTCCACGAATTGGGACGTGGTCCTGTATTTTGTGGGGTCTGCGTTGGTCCTCTTTTGTGGAAGATTGCATCTATCATTTGATACGAGCGAACACTTTCGATGGCTCGATTCTTGATGTCTTTGTAAGTATACACCATTGGCAGTTTCAGGACATCTTCTAGGACTGTTTTTGGGAGTGCGTTGAGGAATAGTTGGGTGACTGCATGATCTCCTGCTTCATATTTGGCAAGGTGCACATTTTGTTCGAATTCTTGGATGAATTCGTCAATGAGAGGCCACATGACTCTCATTTCTTGTAAGTGCATTTGGGCGTGTGGGATCTTTTGAGTGTCCACAAATTGTTGTTGGAACTCATCTATGAATTGGTTCCAGGTGTCTTCATCATCGTCAATGTCTGGATGGAGAAGGTCGACCCATTCTCCCATGGTTTTGACCCAATTTTCAACTTTGGGTCCTTGGATGAGCGTAAGTGCGATGGCGATACGTTTGATATAGGAGTGTAGTGCTCCTACGTCCATGTTCACTCGAAAGTACACTTTAAGTGCATCTAGGAATGCATCGGCTTGTCCTCTGTCTCCATCGAATATGGCTGGGAGTGCTCCCATGATTTTTGCGTCTCCTGTGATGACGACATTTGGCGCTGGGTTCTGTGGGTTTGGGTTGTTTGGGGGTTCTCCTCCTCCGCCATTTCCTCCATTTCTGCCACCTCCACCCCCTCCACCTCCTCCTCGAGGTGGGGGAAAGTGGGGGCATTGTGGTTTATTATTGCTTGGGTCGGGGTCTTTTCTTCCAAAGACCTTTTTGAGGTTTTCTGCTGGTGTGTTGAAGTACGCGCTGGTAAACGTGGATGTTCTTTATGGGATGGTAGAGCTCATTTCTGGGACAGGTGAAGGGGGTCTAGTTAGGGCGGTCATGACCTGGGTCAGTATGGTGGTTGTGGATGACATTCTCTTCAGTTCTTCTGGGATATCAGCGATGGGTCATGTGGATGTATCGTCAATAGCTTCTGATGATTCTGTGTCTGACGTTGCGTCTGGTGGTGGAGTGTCTTCTTTGGGGGGTGGTGTGATGAGTCTGGACACAGGGATAAAGTCTCTGTAGGTGTCGTCTGCTTTGTATGTTCCTTCTTTGTTATATTTGTCAAGTTCGGGGTATGCTTTACCAATAAAACACTTGTGATTCTTGTCGTCGATGAGGACTTGGTGCCACTTTCGTCCTTTGAATGCCAATAAGTGTACTGAGTGTGATGGTTCGAGTGCGATAGTGTGGCTGTCGTGGAATGCCCAACACGAGAATGGGAGGTGAACGTCTTCCTTATTGATGTAGAATGCGACGGTATTGATGGGGGCCCCTTCTTTTGGGCTTTCCTTGATATACTCCCGTGGAGCCGTGGTGTTCTGCTTGTCCTTAGTTCCCTGTTGTAGGAAACTAAGCTGAGTCTGATGTTACGGGGCTTCCCCGAGGTCTGGGCAATAAAACACTAAGGCGTTACTCGTCCCTGAGTCACCTTGACCTGATCTGAACAGTGCCTCTCCAACCCTTCATTTAGGGTGAGAGCGTGAGCTGAGTGCTCCCTAAGATAGTCTGATAGGACGCTTCCAAGTCCCACTTGGAAGGAATAGGTCTTGCACACAAGATGAGAGCGGGCAGTGATGTATTCACTGAGTCTTAGAGGAGACTCAGCTTAAGGTAGTACAGCCAGTAAGTGCGTCTATATATACTACTGGTTAGGGGCAGTGTCCTAGGGTTATAGGTAGAGATACTACGTAGCCTTCCCTAATGGCTACTTGTGAAACACAATCAATGATGCCTATGAAACGCACACGAAACACTACTGAAACCTATCAGACTAGGGCTGTGTCCATCACTGATGCCATGCCATCAGTGGCACCATATGCGCCTGTGATAGCTTATATACATGTGGTCCTACTGTATAGAGTGTCCTCTGGGGTGGTACTAAGTAAGTACGTCTAGTGAGCTGTCCAGTATAAGTGTGCTCAGGCTACATGCTACTGAGTCAGAACACTGTGCTGGTGGTACAAATGGTGAGTCAGACAAAAGGAGGCATATCAGATACCATACTGTAAAGTGCGTTGTCTCAAGGGAATGAAAGGAGATTGCCCAGTGCTACTAAGGTAAAGTCCATTGGCATGTTAGAAGAATAGGCCCCAGATGCGAGCCAGTGTTGTATAGTAGAGGAAATGAATGTAACATTACCCCCCTCCTAGTCTGTTGGCTGTCCCAGTCAACTCAGTCTCAGTTTGTAGTGTTTTGCTGGTCCTCCATGCCTGAAGTGTTGTTGTCCCATTGCTCCAGGTTTGCAAGGCTCTACCAGTTGTCAATATCTCTGGCTGTAGCATTCCTGGTGGCTGTATCAAACCTGAGGATCGCAAAGGGGGTTCTAGTAGTGTCCAGCCTGGCTTGGAACACTCCTGGGTTGCCTTTGACAATGGTGGGATCACCGTTCCTTGCTATGAATTGCAGGTGGGGCCAAAGTTGATGGTAGGTGTGTGCTGCCTCTAGTCGCTTTTTGCTTTCAGCCATTTCTGCCCCGTATTTGTGTGATAGGAGTCTTGCTGACTTTAGTTTCTCCTGGGCCTCATGTGCACATTTGGCCCAGTGTCTCAGGTCCTCCTGTGCATCTAGGAAGAGGCAATCCATGTTGCACCATTGTAGTAATTCTCCACACAAGAATGGGGATTTGACACATCCTATGGCATTGTCCACATAGGGTGTCTGCTCGTCTCCCTCCTCTAGTAAACATTGTATGAAGGGCGTGAGACTCAGCCCTGGTGTCACCTTGGGCTTAGCTGTTAGTTCCATGATCCAGATCGGTTGTCCTCTCCCCATGGTGAGGTGCATTGCTGGGCGTGTCCTTTTCATATCTAGGGATTGGAATCTGGTGGTCATGTATACTCCCCTATAGTCAGTGATCATATGCATGGTATAGGCCGGGTTCTTTGGGGTGTTGGTGACATAGGGGTGTCGAGGGTGCATGTAGGGGAGCTGCTTGTTCAGGAGGTCTTCATTGGTGTCGGTCTCTAAGTAGAATATGGGGTCAATGGGGGTTTCTATCACGTCGTCATCTATCTCTTCTTCTTGTTTGTGTTCATTCCAGACTTTCTCTGCTGCTTCTTTAGCTTGTGTCTTCCATCTCTATGTGTTCACAAGCTGTTCGTCTCATTCCGACCTCTTGCGCTTACCCAACCTCGGTTGTCCTGCGTTCGCTGCTTCCCTGGCCACTGCTGCTACCTTCTGACATTGGGTTGGGTTGTCTGTCATCCAGAGTCCTTTCTCCACTCTTCTGAAGTCATCTGTGTCATCTAATTCTTCCAGTGTCCCCATAAGGGCTTCTATGGTGTCGCTGGTTAGTTTTATGACCACTTTCCTGAAGAGTTCCCAGACTTCCATATCGGTGCTTTTGCTCAGATCCTGGGTTTCTTCGTCATCAGTGGTGTCAGTGAGGTCAATGACCCTTTTCTCTTGCGGCTTCCAGAAGGGGGTGGTGGCTCTGGTGGGTTGTTTTCCTGTTGTTCCGGTGTCTGGGTTGGTAACCATGAGAGTGTGTGGTCTGTCCACGCCATCCTCATCATGGTTGCCTGTGCTGCTATGGGTGGAGTCAACTGGGCTGGATACTTGAGCTGTAAGTTCAGCTCTTCTTGGTTGGGGTGTAGCGAGGGGGTTAGGACTGTTGGGAGGTGTGTGGAGTCGTGAAGGTGTGGGTAAGGCTGTGTTAAGGGTACTTGGTCTGGGGATAATTGTCTCTCCCCCAATTTGGACTGTTGGGCCATCTTGTATAGGTGGAGTAGACATATTCTTGTGGTGTATAGGAGGTATTTGTTACGACTTCTCTTTCCTTGGCTCGCATCCGGGGCCTTGACTGCTTACACATACCGATGGACTAATTACATTACGATTACTGATCCAGGCTGACTGAGCGTTGATTACTATACATTACTGATACGATGACTGATACGCTGACTGAGATAGCTTACTGATGCTGACTGATCCCTCAGTCAGCATGCTTACTGTACACTAGATACGCTTACTCATAGGTAGCACGTAGCCCTATATAAGCACTGTATGACGTAGTGAACAGACCCTAAGTCTGTTCTCCTTGTGACAATACCAAGTCGCTCGACCCTTCCTTCTGCTTGTGCACCACCGCTCCTCAAGGCCCATTGCCTTGACTCGCCCCAGAGACAGACACACTTTGGCTGAGGACGTGACACTCCGTCCAGTAGCAGCCTTAGTTGATACGCGTAGGACTTGCGCGTAACAGTATTGGTATGAGTCTTCAAACTGTCCTGGGTGTGCACTTGTCAGTTCTTCTGTGAGTATGGGGAGCGAGGTGTTGATGTATCGTTGTATGAAATGTGTTTGTTGGTGTGCTAGGATGTTTTCAATAGAGCTGGGGTAGTTGTGTACTTGTGTAGCTGCTAAGCGTCAAAGAAAGGGGAGTAGATTGTCTGGCATTAGTGTTGGATCATGAAATTACCCCCTCTTTAAGTCCTGCGACATCCTCAGCACTTTGTTAGTTTGTTTTGTGCGTTGTAGTCATTTATGGCCTCTTCTGTGTTCATGTTATCTGTGTCCACCCAAGAGTTCTCTGAATTTGGGAAGCCTTTCCAGCTAACCAAATATTGATGCTTGTGGCTTCATCCTATGACTCGAGTGTCCAAAACGCGATCTATCTCCCATTCCTCTTCTCCATTGACGATATCTGGTGGCGGTTGTTCATAGTTCACTCCGTGTTCCTCAGTTTCCACATAAGGGGATAGTAGGTTGACATGGAATACGTTGTGGATGGTCCACTAATCTGGGAGCGCCAATCTGTATGTGAATTCACCTAGTTTGTGCTCTACCCAGAATGGGCCATATCGCCGAGGTGCTAGTTTGCGACTGGGGTGGTGTGTCTTTAGATTGTGCCCATCTAACCATACTTGGTCACCTTTGCTGAACTGCCTGATAGTGGTGTAGGGTCCCAAGCACTGATGGATCTTTGTGGCATTTTCCCTAGCCATTTGGAGGTTCCTGAGGTGGTCTTTTACTGCTGGCACTTTGACCGAGTTGTGATGGAATAGGATCTCTGGGTTGTGTCCAAATAAGAGGTAGTGGGGCAAGTAGCCTGTTTTTTCATGGGGCCAGCTGTTGTGTGCAAATTCTGCGACTGGTAGTAGTTCCACCCAGCTGGCCGGATCGTCTGCTACCCATAATCGGAGGTATTGCTCCAGCCACTGGTTCATGTGCTCTGTTTGGCCATCTGTCTAGGGGTGGTATGCTGTGGACATGTTCTATTTGGTTTGGGTGAGGTGACACAGTGCTTGTGCAAATTTGGAGGTAAACCGTGGGTCTCTATCCGATATCACACTCTCTGGGGTGCTGAAGAATGGCATCAGGTGTCAGTAATACAGTGTTACAATGCCTTCTGCAGTGATTTCTTTAGTGCAAGGAATGAACTTGGTTGCCTTAGAGCACCCTTAGTCCACAATGGTGAGCACTGAGTTGTATCCGCTGCTTACTGGTAAGTCAGTGATAAGGTCAAGTGAGATGCTCTAAAATGGCCCTTTTTCTAGTTGTACGTCCAGTGGGTAGGTCGGTGCCTTTTTTGGCACAGTGCGAACTTTGTTCTCCTGGCAAGTTGCGTGTCACGTTTTCCCTTGTCTCTTGGACTACCATGGGTCACATCCGGGCCCTTATCGTTTCCCTTCAATACCAATGGACTTACAGTTTATGCCCTGACCCCTTAGCTGACCCCAGACTGATTACTGTACAATAGGGATGACTCCTGACTGATTACTGTACCATATGCGCCCCTGATCCATTCTCAGCTCCCTGATTGCACCCTGACATAGTCCTTATGACTGTACACTTAACAGTACACTTAGGCCTGTCTCTGCCTCTCTGTAGTGGCCTCCTAACTCCGTATGTACTGTATATAAACTGTTGTAACTTGTAGGATGGACTCTAGGTCTGTTCTCTTTGTACCAATACCAAGTTGACATCCCCCCTTCTTCTTGTGCACCCTTAAAACTTCTCAGGCTCATTGCCTGACTTCACTTGAGACAGACTAAGTCGACCTGAGGCTGTGAGACACTCCAGCCAGTAGTAAGGTTCGACTCAGACACACCTAGAACTTGGGTGTGACATTAGAACAGACCTCCAGTCAAACCTGGCGACGGACAAAGGAAAACGACAAGTAGAGACCCCTCCTCTCGACCCATCCTTCTTCCTGAGAGTAACCTTACCTCGCCTACCCTTCGACACCCTTTCCACACCACATCACAGTGTTCCACAGGATCGCATTCCCAAAAAGAAAGGGAAAGCATTGAACTAGTACCTACAGAAAGGAGAAGAGGGACCAAACCAAAATATTACACATTGGGATGGCTGGTATTGCTCAAAAGACAGAGAACTTATCGCCCTCACCTTTTCCCATAACACCTGGTTCTTGTTTCACAAAGAATTCAACCCAAGTGTAGGCGATTACAGAGGAGGAGAAGCCTTTGGACTGGCATCACAAGTATTCAATCCACACCTCGACGACTTTAGAGGAGACGAACTTACCACAAGAATACTTTGGCCACTAGGAGAGGCACTTGGCGACGCATTAGACGACGACAACAAAGACACACCCACCATCAAAGACAATGAACCTGAAACAGACGAACCAGAAGCTGTGCAAGACACTACAGACGACAAACCAGAGGAAGATAAATGAATGTCATTGACCACAGTAGTCGCAGCACGAACGATCACCTTGCAAGGAGGGAGTGGAGGAGGAGCACCTCCACAAGGAGGAGGTGACCCCAGAAACCCAAGAGGGGGTGGAGGAGCACCTCAACCCCCAGGTGGAGGAGCGCCTTAGCCGCCAGACAGAGGAGCACCTCAAGTAGGAGCACCTGCTGCTGTACCACCACAGAATGGAAGAATGGAAGGATGTCCCCCTCCAAAATTCGAAGGAGACAGGGCTAAAGCAAAAGCCTAGCTCAATTCACTATGACTTTATCAATTTGTGAATAGGAACACCCCAGTAATGGCTGACAACTACAACAAAGTGGCACATGCCTTGACCTACATCGAAGGAGAGAGGGTCGAAGCATGAAAACGAAGGATGCTTGATTAGATTGAACAACTCCCTCCTATCCCAACACCCCCTCATTTAACCATCTATGATGTCACAGGCGCACACGGTGCCACTGATGGCATGGCATTAGTGATGGACACAGCCCTGGTTTGTTAGGTTTCAGTAGTGTTTCATGTGCGTTTCATGTATATCAGTGATCGCATTTCATAAGTAGCCATTAGGGAAAGCTATGTAGTATCTCCTTATAACCCTAGGACACTGCCCCAAGCCAGTAGTATATATAGATATACTTACTGGCTGTATTATCCTTAAGCTGAGTCTCCTCTAGAGACTTAGTGAATACACTCCTAGTTCGCTCTCATCTTGTGTGCAAAGCTCTATTCCTTCCAAGTGGGACTTGGAAGCGTTTTGTCTATCTATCTCAAGGAGCACTCAGCTCACGCTCTCACCCTAAATGGAGGGTTGGAGAGGGACTGTTCATACTTAGGTCAGGCAACTCAAAGACGAGTAATGCCTTATTGTTTTATCACACAGGCTTCGGGGAAGCCCCGTAACATATGAAGAGTTCAAAGCCAATTTCCTCAGGGACTGGCATGATACCACAGAACAACCAGTCGCAGTACAACGACTTAATCAGCTCAAGATGGTCAATCAAGACATTGACAGTTATATAGCCACCTTTGAGAATGAAGCGGAAAAGGCTGGCTTCCATTTCAATGACCCTATGCTGCATGAACTATTCAAGAAAGGCTTAGGGAATTATAACCTTGTCGAAAAGATTGTTATGTTAGACCATCCCCAGACTTGGAGGGATTGGACCACTGCAGCAAGACGAAGACATGGGGAACTTGCAAGCCTGGCTGATCTTAGAAAGCCCTTTTGAACAAGCAACAGAAGAGGGAACTGGAGACGACCATTCATAGGACAACCACAGCCACAAGGGCAAGGATTTCACCCCAGACACAATCCTAGAGATCCCAACACCATGCAAGTTGATGCATTGCAAAAGGCAGTCACAGAAGAGGACAGAGTTGAATACAGGAAGCGAGGGGCTTGCTTCAACTGTGGCAAACAAGGACACCTCGCTTGGAACTGCCCCAGAAAAGCAGCTACAACCCAACAACCTGCATGGATGGCTCAGGCAAGCACTAGTACTGAATTGACTGGAGAACACGCCCTAGCAACAGGACTGGACCCAGAAAAGGTTTTGGCCTATCTCTAAGGACTTAACAATGAAGACTACCAAGCTTTGAACCAAAAGTGGGCTGAAAAGATGGGAGAGAAGGAAGAGAAGGGTTTTGGCTAAGCTTGAGCAAGACAGCCTTTGCTCGAGCATTATTCCAACGCAATGTATTTATGCCAAGGGTCAATGCCATGAGATTACTTGTCCAGTTCAGAACCGCGTTGAAAGTGGCCGATTTAATTGCCTTTGTCGACAGTGGAGCAACAGAATGTTTCATCAGTCAAGGATTTGTGGACCAACACAAACTTGGGACATGACTCCTTCTATTCCCAAAGAAATTACACAATGCAGATGGTACTAATAACAAAGGGGGAATGATTACAAAGTACACCGATCTAGAAGTGTCTACAGGCGACCAGACTCACACCCTTTGCTTCTACGTTGCAGAAATGGGCGGCGATCGCGCATCCTCTCACATATTGTTCAGTGAACCTGTTGATGTCGTTCCCTTTGAATCGTCGTTTCACCAGGGCTTTGGTTCGTTCGATTCCAGGGTGTCCAGCGGATGGATGGTCATGGTATCTAGCCAATACCGCTTGTTTTTGTCGATCATCCTTTGGGAATTCCATTTTAGCAAATCGTGCAGGCGGGAGCATGACGATTCCCTCATTGTCCTTTTCTTCTCCTTTGAATGGCCTGGACAGGAAGTCAGCAACTTAGTTTTGTTTGCCTGGACGATGTTCCAACTTGAAGTCATAGTCAGCCATCTCTTGCATCCATCGAGCTTGTCTCCTGTTCAGGTTCTGGGGTTTCTTGAAGTACTGAAGGTTGTTGTAGTCAGTCTGGACTAGGACTTAGTGTCGTGCTCCTAAGAGGTATTGTCTCCAAACTTTGAGAGCTTTGACTACAGCGAATAACTCTCTATCATAGATATCCCATCCCCTCTACTGTTGGTCTAATGTTTTTGAGAGGTAGGCGATTGGGGGAAGTCGTCCCTCTTTGTCATGTTGTTGTAAGACAGCTCCTATTGCTATCTGTGACGCGTCGGTGTCCACAATGAAGGGGCAATTAAAATTCAGTTGTGTGAGCATTAGGGCTTCAGTGACAGCCATGATTAGTCCTCAAAATGCTTGTTCCTCCTCTCTCCCCCATTGGAACTTATGGCCTTTGGTGCAGTGGGCCACTAGTCTATTTAAGGGGGCCACTTTGGCACTGAACCCTTTGATGTATCGCTGATAGAAGTTTAGGAAACCGAGGAATAAGTATACGTCCTTGACATTCCTTGGAGTCTTCCATTGTCTGACTCCAGCGACTTTGACTGGATCCATTGCAACCTGTCCTGCTGAGATAATAACCCCAAGGTATTCCACTCGTTCTGCTTCAAAGACACACTTCTTGGGCTTCAAGTATAAGTCATTGTCTAGCATGAGTTGTAATACTCTTTGGACGATGTCTCAGTGCATCTGGAAGTCCTTGGGGGTATGAATCAAAATGTCATCCATGTGGACGGTTACATAACCTTCATCAATCAATTCCTTGAAGAGGTGGTTCATCATGGCTTGGAAAGTTGCTGATGAGTTGGTCATTCCAAAAAACATGACAAGCGGTTCGAAGGTGCCTCTATTTGTTTTAAAAGCACCTTTCCATTGATCTCCGGCTTTAATACGAATGTTGTTGTAACCCCATTGCACGTCCAACTTGGTGAACAACTGTCACGCTCAGGCCAGCGTGTCACCAGATTTCGTACGATAATCTACTTGTAGGTACTTGTAGAACGATAATTTACTTGTATGACTAAGCTGGATGCTCGGAGTTTGCCCGACATGACTTGTGGGATTCTCACACTCTCAGGGATCTCGGGCGGGGCCTAGTATCACAGATACTGGCCGCATTTTCGTATATCTGAACGAGGATCCAATCACGCAAGATGGACTTGAGGGGAATAGTTCGCTGTATCGATCTAGGGCACTATAGCAGCCCTAGTTGCTTCCTGAAGCCCTTAGACTTACTCACACAAGGAATACAGCACTGAGACCTGATATTCACAAGGAGAACGAGCTTGGAGCTCGTTCTCCCACTACCAAAGACTTATATACAATACAGGGGAGTCATACCTATAGTACCGAGTCATTGTCTATTACAAGCCAGGGTTCCAGAGGGAAAACGAAGCAACTGATCAAGAGTTTACGCAGATCAGATAACCCAGTCATCATGACATGCGTTTTGCCACGTGATCATGGGAACCTGCATCTGGGCCGGGAGTTACTATATCTTGGACGCGCGATCTTATACAAGTGCTTATCGGACGCTTATCGGGCACGAATCATGACATTGTAGGAGGCTAGTTTCTCGTCTACCAGTAGAGCCACTCCTCTGAAGTCCTCTTCCACAGCGGAGGCAAAGATTTGGTATCCTTTCAATTGGATACTATAGTGTGTAGCTTTTACTAAGGTTTCTTGCAGTGCCAACACCGCTACCTTTTCTCACCTCACAAAGTCCTTAATTTTCTTATATTTACACTAAAACCCATTAATGTTCCAAGTCGCAATAGATATTAAGTTTAGCTGTAGCCTAGAGAATGGAGTCATATTGGCAGGTTCCAATCACCTTTTCCGCCACGGTTGCCACAAGGCTAACCGCCAGTTGATAACATTAGCGAATCTTAGTTCATCACCTGGACACAAGTTAGTCCTAAAGGTGTCTCCTTCAATCCACTCTGCCTTTGTTACCACTTTCATGAACTTCCATAAGCATGTCTAGGTCTGTTGATGAATAACAGACACTAGAGCCATTCCAGTTTCACGTCTTACCCACAAGTCCACATGAGGGTTATAATTCAAACCTGACACAAGTTTCACCTTTTTTATGGACCTAGCTAGGTCTCCCAAGCTAGCATTAAGCTCCGTCCAGATCTGTGCCATCGTGAACCCTTGTATGTTAAATAGTATAAGGCGTATACAATCAGTCAAGTTAAGGCAACTGAGAAGGGGCACTCCCCGGGGTCTGTGACTCAAAAAATATTCATTGAGATTAGGTGTTAAGTTACCATCTCTATCCCTTTCTCTAGAAGCACTTAAGGTGTTACGGGGCTTCCTCGAAGCTTTGCGAGATAAAACAATAAGGCGTTACTCTGCCTTGAGTCGCCTTATATACGCGAACAATGCCTCTCCAACCTAGCCACTAGGTGAGAGCGTGTGCTGAGTGCTTTCTTGAAGAGATAGAGACGCTCCTAAGTCCCACTTAGGAGGAATAGAGTCTTGCACACAAGTAGAGAAGGGAACCAGATAGATTGGGCTTCGTCTTCAGAGATAGAAGACTCAGCTTAAGGTATTACAAGTCAGTCGGTACATCTACTTATACTACTGGGGCTGGGGCAGTGTCCTAGGGATATGTAAGCAGCTACACTAGTAGTCATCCCTAGTGACTACAACTACTGTGAAACACATCTGAAACCTTCCTGAGACGCGATCAATAATATACATGAAATGGACACAAAACACTACTGAAACATATCAAGCCAGGGCTGTGTCCGTCACTGATGCCATGCCATCAGTGGCACCGTATGTGCCCTGTAACATGAGGAATTAGATGTATTTGCCATGTTTGTCTCAATGGCCAGTAGTAGGTTCCATACATCATTCACATGTAGTTAGCTTTTACACCCTCAAGCGCAGTTGGTGTAAGTGACGGCATGCTTCTAACACGTCCCTTTCTGTCAAGCAGTTGAGGAGGTTAGGGGGCATCTCACAGCATCGCTATTGGCTAGGGTAGGTTCAGTATATTTCTGAAGGGCCCTTTTGTAAGCTTAACCCTTATTCCTTCTGCCTCTTGTTACTTGTCCGTTATCAAATTAACCATTACTATTTTTCTTAGAGACATTGTCTAGGCCATCATTTAGACTTTGTTATAGTTGTAGACTCTTTCGCAATGAGGTTAACAAATCTCACTAATTGTAAGGTTGCATTAAGGTCATTCTTAAGTGTAAGAAGTGAAGATTTTTCCGGACTTATATACATTGTTTCGTGGATTTATAAAAGAAAATTGGCTACTCAAGAGGAGTTACCCTTCTTTTTGCTCTTCTTTGCCTTCTTCTTCCCCTTCTTCCCCTTCACTGCCTCCAAGGGCAGATCTGTCAATTCATAGTTACATGTCCCTTCTGACAGCTTCTTCTTCTTTATAGCTAGGGCTGATGGGATAGCATCAGAGCCAGTTCTCTTCTACTTGTTCCCTTCCTGTTCAAGTGTTAGAATTTGCTTTTCTAACTTCTCGATCAGTGCCCTAGCACCCTTCCTTTCTTAATCAAATTCCCTCTTTAGTGTCTCCAGCATGAGCACCTCTTCATCCGTCGTGACCTCGATGCTCCTCTCACCTATAGTAATAGGGGCAAGGTTTTTTGCCATATAGATTTTGTTCTATGATTTAAGGGTGGGGCAGTCACTAGCCAAATACGAGCCTGACATGTCGACCTTGTGTCCTTTTCAATAGAAACAGCACTATATTAACCTTTTGATAGGCTGAAACCATTCTCCTACAATAGTTTGTAACCATTCTGTGGTCTTCATTAGGTTATCAGGTGGAGAGGGGCTTGGGTCTATCATTTGGAGCCACCATGTGGTTTCGATGGGGGCTCCCTTTTTATCTAACTGTAGTCATTCCATTATTTGTCAGTTAGGGGTGACTAGAAGTCAAGTGGGTCACTCACAACTAGGTAAAGATATCCTATGGTCTTGTTTTATAGTGTATCCTGTAAGGCACTGAAAGCCTTTCTAGGTTTCAGGCCTTCCTTTATGATTATTTTCTATAAGGTAGAGGCTGCCAATCTAGGTCCATATGTGATTGGAGGGGGCCAGCTCACTTGAATATGTGATGCCAGTAAGAAAGCATGACCTTCCACTCCCTGCCAAACCGTCTGTAGGTCTCTTAGGAACAAAGGGAGTTTCTTCTAAGTCTTTAGCTCTTCAGCTGACCGGTCCCATATCTGGGTCTTTCCAAAGTCATTGCTTAGGTCTATCTGAATCAGCATTGACCCTAGTTTAAAGATCTTAAATAAGGTGCCCAATACTCTTATCTCATCTTATTTACCCAGCTTAAAGACACAGACCAATACTATGGACTGAGGAATGTATGATTTCTGTCACGCACAAGTCCTATGCGTGTCGACTAAGGCTGCTACTGGACAGAGTGTCACGTCCTCAGCCAAAGTGTGTCTGTCTCTGGGGTGAGGCTAAGGCAATTGGCCTTAGAGAGAGGGGATACACAAGTAGAGAGGGAAGGGGAATATAACTTGGTATTGTCACAAGGAGAACAGACTTAGGGTCTGTTCACTACGTCATACATCGCTTATATAGGGCTATGTGCTACCTATAAGTAAGCGTGTCTAATGTACAGTAAGCATACTGACTGAAGGGTCAGTCAGCATCAGTCAGCGGTCTTAGTCAGCACTTTTGTAAGTGTATCAGTCAGCGTATCAGTAATGTACAGTAATCAACGCTCAGTCAGCCTGGATCAGTAATTGTAATGTATTAGTCCATTGGTATGTGTAAACAGTCAAGGCCCCGGATGCGAGCTAGAGAAAGAAGTTGTAACAATTTCTCAGTGTAGCCTGTCACCACTTTAGCTATTTTAAAGTAGATTCAGGGGTCCTATGGCATGTGTTAGTTTAAAGGCTCCTTAAAGTAGATGAGGGCTTCTTTCACTAAAGTTTTAAGGTCTGTTTTATCTATCTCTAGTTCAATACTAGGGCTAGCTAGAGTTAGTCTTTTAATTGATATGCCACTAATAGACTTTGTAGTGATTGTCCCTGACTGAGTACGTTTGATGGGCAGGTGTATAAGGGAAGAGTGTGTAGTAGAGGCAGTAGGAGATGGTAAGGTAGATATTATATAAAGGTTTAGAGTAAGGTGGGTTGTTTGGGTTTAGGGTAGGAAGTAATAAATTGAGTAAAGTGAGGGTTAGAGCAAGTAAAGAAGACTTAACTAGGTTATTGGCTAAAGTTGGGGTTCTTTGGCCACTAGTTTTGGTCTTATAACCTTTTTAGACCTAGATTTGAAACTAGGATTGAGCTCCATTTACTGCCTGTTGATTGGCTAGATAAGGGGACAATGTGTGGTTGGCTGATATGGGATATTGTATTGATTGGCTGGTTACTGTGGAAACGTCATAGTGATGTCAGGTTTTAGATCTATAACATTATAATAATGTTAGTAACGTCATGGATGATGTCATTCTGCAGCATGGTTATTGCTGGAACGATCATGTGTGGTCATCTGTAAGTTGATAAAAGGATATGCAATGATCAGCATAGGGCTTGCT
>QFEA01000777.1:0-12251 GCA_003315975.1 Lactifluus echinatus | reverse complement strand
TCCCTGTCGGCCCGGTGATATCAGGGTGATATCAGCCGCGGTCATGCAGCAGAGGACGAGGACGTCCCAAGAAGATAAACCAGCCTGGGGCGGAGTCGTGTTAGAATCGGGTCATATCGGCCCGGTGATGTCAGCCGCGCGTCCATGATCCGTCCCAACAATATTGAGCAAGGACAATATTGAGCAAGGAGACTCATTGAGCCGTACAGTAGCGGGACTTGATCCCATACCTCACAATGATGATGTACTAGCAAATATATAGACCTTCACAAATTATCCTCAATTATGTTTACAAGCCGGCATTCTCTGCTCCTGCTCCTTGAATTGAACAGGAATCTGTTCAAATTGATATCAACTCGCTCGGCAACAATCAAGCCGGGGTTGACTAGCGAATGGATGAACCATTGACCATTGGAAGGACCATTGAAAGGGAACCAGGGGGACAGACCAGGCCAGAAGGGGAAAACAGGAGGCGGCTGACATAACGAGAGGAACAACGACTATTCAGCGTGCGTAAACATAGCGTAAATCGGGGACGGGAGGCCGGGGCTGATAATTCGGCCTTTGACATCATGACTCAACACCCGCCTATGAGCTACGCAGTTATGCAGACTAGGACGCACCCGAGGCGGCGCGCTTGGAGCGCCAACCACCCCCACCGCCGCTGAGCACTCCGCCAACTGAAGCCCGCAAAAGCGCCACCTGGACCAGTTGCTGACAGGCCCAGACTAGAGACATCACTAGAAGCAGGGACTGGGCTGCTTCCTTTGTGAAAAATGGTAGGACGACCAAGGGACGGCCTTCATCGAGAGAAACTTGAGCGGGCGATGTTCCATATCAGGAACGGAACGTGGCGGATGATTAAGGGGGTTCCGGAGGAGATAAAATAAGGGGGAGGAATGATGAACACACTTGGAATTCGACGAGCCCGATTCCTCGAGGACTGAGGAGCTTGCCGATGGTGTTGACCCGTGACCTTCTCGATCGATGATGACGAATATCCGGGTCCGGGCCGGCCACCGCAGCTATCCACTGCATGCACCCCAGCCACCTCCACAATCCATTCACCGCAACTCTATTTATCGCTACGTCCGTGCTCTACCTATTCCTTTGCGCAGGGAAAATGGTTGACCCACCTGGCCCTCCAGCCTCTCTACGCCGCGTGGAGTCTGTGCCGCGTGGACAGGACACCCTCGTATCTACACATGTACGATTCAATGACGAGAATCTGATCTGCCCATCACCAATACCGATGCACGAGCGGCGCAAAGGCTGGCACAATCGCCGCGGGTACGCTTTCCATATATTACCCGTTTCCATCTCGGCTGATGGTTGACGTCATTGTGTTCGCTCGCTCTCAGAGACCAACTGTGGACGAACAAAGGGAACTACAAGCCTGTCCTGCCAGGACAAGAGTACCCTCTTGACCTCGCTAGCTACCCGGACTGCGGCGAAGGTTGGATGAACGAGGAGGGCGTGCGTATTGACATGCAGCACCGACTCGTTCCCAAACCTCCGCTGCGCTCTGCGCTCAAGCATCCGCGTCTGCCAAGCAATGCTGGTCCTAACCCGCCGCTACCTATGGCAATGTTGCGATCTTGACACACGCACTGGTCTGCGCTTTTTTCGTTTAAATCATATTCAGCTTCGGCTGCCTTGCCATAGGCGGACGCGTAACTACAATGACTTAACTTATGAGCTTAGCTGCTTTATCTATCGTTCTGAGGTTCAGAACGCCATCGTTATACCACTATACCTTTTGGTCGACGGTCGACGCAACCGCGGTTGCGTCACTTTCATTTTCACATACTTTGTTGTAACAGTTGCACACACGTAGTCAAGATACCTCGCATATTATTTATTCATAGTAGCAATAAAATATGTCATTCCCTACCACAATACTGTAGCCCTCTGCGACTCATTTTGTCATGCTGGAATTTGATGTACTGTCGCGTCGAAAACGCTGGGAGAAGGGAGAAGTTAGCTTTCGCTGGGTGTGCAGGTAAGTAAGTTATCGCGGATGGACGTGGCGTTAGAACGTTGGCCACGTCCCATTTCCATCGGTCTGTACCGGGTAAGCCTCAGCACCTCACCACTGAAAATCTACGAACGGGAATTACGGGAATTTCATGACGTGTTCATCAATAGCCTCACGAAGACCACGTAGTGATGAATCCCTTCTCTGATGATAATCTCCTCGCAAACTCGGTCCCTCTTCCTCACCTCCCCCATGTACATAGTACGGATACCCCGATTCATAGCATGCAACTAGTCGCAGCGCTCGGGGAAACGACCTCCGACCACTATGTTTACCAGGGTTTGTACGGCCTTCTCGTCTAGACCTTCGGACAGAACGAGCGCAACGAGCGCATTATATGTGTTGTGGAGAATGTAAACGTATCCTCTCGAAGACCCCTTCGCGGCACCAAGAGTTGCTGCATTAGGGTCATTCAATTCTAAGTGGGCCACTCGAAAGCTGCAGATCACAATTAACACGAAATATATGACACCGTCAAACGTCCATGCATAGTTTCCCCGAAGAAGGCAAGGACTAAGGAGCACATGATCAACCGGACAGCAGGGGGAACTTTGGCATGGCAAAAGATGGCGCAAGGTCATCTATGATAGGTCACATATGGAACACGAGCGGGAGAGGAGCAGGAGAGTTCCTGGAAACCGGGGCGTATCATCGCAGTTTCTGCTTTATTAGTTTCAGCGACGCAAAGAGTCTGTCAGAGTCGCCCGTCTCCGAATCGTCGGTATCTTCGGTGTTGTTTTCATCATCCTTCCAGACTAGAGATACTGAATGTTCGGGGTATGAGAGAGCGAAGAGTCAATCGCATATATGTTTATAATGTCTGCATAAATTTAAGTGTGAAGAGATGAAAAGCCACAGTAAGTCGATGGGTACTTACCGCATACAGTGAGTCTGTTGCGACGAGCAGAGGAAATTGCAGGGTCATTCCAGGTCGTTTTTTTTTCATTTTCAGACCAATATATCACATAGTGGCGTCCATCTGCAAGTTTCGTTGGATTGGGCCCCAGGATATAGAGATAGTATGAAAGAATCGACCAGGGGGTCATTAATATCAGATGTGTCCAGATATACACGAATCCTGAGAACGGGGTTGGAAAGAGGAGATCGTCAGCATATAAGACACTCACACGCCCTCTTCTGTGAAATCTACAGATCACAGAATAAAATTTTACCTTTGGGTCCATATACGCCGATGGCCTGGATCGTACATAACTTGATCTGAGTAAGATGCACCAACTCCGGGAGATGAGCCACTTAAAGTTGGGAGAATGTTGGACGACAATAATGTCCTTCTCGACTGCAACCTGCCACATCAGCTAACTTCTGTGAAATTCACGGATCGCAGAATACAATTTTACCTTTGGGTCCATATACACCAAGGCCTGGATCGTACATAACCTGATCTGAGTAAGATGCACATACTCCGGGAGATGAACTGCTTCAAGTTGAGAGAATGTTGGACAACAATGATGTCCTTGTCGACTGCAACCTACCATATCATCTAACTGGTTCTAATCTATCGGGGGGATGTCTGTTACCGTAGCTGTTGATCCCAGATTCACAGATGAAATCCAGGAGGCGATATATTCCTTTCACTGTCTCAACAGGATCCTTCGAATTGACTAGGGAAAGCCTCTGACATTGTATTTGCATTTCCATCACTTTGCGTTGAATCAGCTCAATACCTTTGAATCTTCCAGTGAGATCCAGCACATGCCATTATTTGTTGGCCCCAACCACTCCCAGATGGAATTCTGTACAGCGTGAGTAAAACGAAATGGCGCGGCGAAGTGCTACATACCTGCTGTTGGGTATTCGTGACTTTGGCTTTCTCTCCAAAGTTCATGTAGCTGTCATAGGGCCGCCAAAGTCCGCTGCCGTCCTTACAGTGAGATACATACTGCATAGCCTAGTGCTGTTGTTCCCGTTCTTCGTGATTTGAATGTTTGTCGACTGAGTTTGCAAAACCCTCGTGGCGAGAAGGGGTTCCTGTGGGCGAGAAACGGCGTATGCAGAGCTAAGCGACCGAAAAGCGCTTAGGCCCTGTTCAGTAACAGGGTCTAACCTGTTGTCATCGGGTACAGTTCAAAACTGACAAAACCCAATATGCGGCATAGGGTGGCTCTAGTAGAGTAAAATAATACAGTACGCGTAAAATCTTTCTCGGCTACAATAATTTTTTTTCCAGCCAAGGCTTTTTTTAAATGTCTTTTCAGATAATTAGTATATCTTCGAAGTTGCCATTTAATTTCTAATTATACATGTGCCTTTATTTAAAACAATGCAGCATATAAGTGCGGTAATATAAGAAGAGATCGACAATCGATCTGTTAGGCGGATGTTTACGTATCCGTTCTCCGTTCTTGCCACGTGAGGTTTAGACAGTACTCCTTCAGCAACATTTTGTGTTTCTCCGTCGAGCTGATGAAAATGGCTGCAGCGGAATCAACAAACTCTTCATCAACGCTTGCAACTCAGGCAAAGACTCAGAAGGAGAAGATAGCTCTGTACACAAAACGATACTCGGACATTCGGGTGCCGACGTGCGTCTGTGGACAATTTCAAATTTCTGAACGGGTTCTCCGTTCATTAGCCACCGCCACACTCAACAGATTCGTGACCAAACCAAACCAACCTCACGAACAGCCCTATGGCCTTAAAGTCTATGGGGAACGGAGGCGCTCAGAGGAGTGTGTAGAAGAGGCTGGTAGGAAAGTTGGAGGGAGACACTATTACTATATTCGATGAACACTCGAAATCCCACGTCACGTCACACCACTGTTCACGACCAGGAGTACTTCACGTAAACTGTCCAAAGCCGTAAATCACGACTGTCAAACGTCGAGTCGAGAGGCGCCGCTCCTCTAACCCTATAACAACTCCCACCGCTGTACAATTTTCTTTAGTTATCCACCCACGTATATTGCTAGGATGTCGCTTCCCCAAGAACACAATCAGCCTGAGACTGCCTTGCATTCGTATGTGAAAGATTCCTTAAAGGTGTTACTTGCAATTGACCAATTTGACCATGATCACAGACCAGACACTCATAACTCCGGAAGAGGGTGCATTAATCCCTTCGATCTCATTGCGTTCTCTCAGATAACATAACTATATTTGTACAGAACGCAAGCTAGCATCGTACAGCGAAGCATGCTCGAAGTCGAGGTCACTAGTATGTCCCAATCCCAATGATATCTATTTGCTCCGCAATAAGTTCTAAATCTGTTTCCCTGGCAGTTCACCGAGCACGTGACCTACCACCCCTCAAGACCCTTGGAAGAAAGAGACGGTTTTATGCTACTTTGACCGACGGGTCTACAACAAAACAGACAAAGTCTGTACGGAGCATAGGGCAACGTGTTGAATGGAATGAGACCCTCCCCGCTTTGTGAGAAATTTGTCTTTTAATAACGCGTTGCAACTGAGTCCCGTCCAGTTCTGTACAATCATCCTCCCGTATCACACTATCTGTTTACGGAAAGCGCACTTTAGGGAAGGACCTGTTCGTTGGAAGGCAGGAATTAACCTGTGAACCCCAACAAGGTTTGTATATCCTAAACCTATTGCCTATGCGTCCCGCTGAACGCCCTATATGATAGACACTTGCGTCACTTTAAACAGCAATGACGGGCATAGTGAACATTCAGTAGAACCGGTCACCGTCGTTTTAACGATTGTCGCATCCTCAAATGCGGATTCTTCTCCGAATGCGGCAATCAACAACCCGATCCCGATGGCTACTGATTTGGGTAGCCCTGCTGTTGAAGGATCTGCCACATGCTCCACAGTCCAAGAGACGAAAAACATGCAACCTACAGTAGATGACACACCTGTATCTGCTGTATCTTCGATAGACGAAGTTCCAACTGGGAGTGGTAGTTTTACGCAACAAGTAGGAAACAGCGAGGCAGGCATGTCTCGTGCCACGGAAGCTATTGATGCGATGAAATCATGGAAAAGTGCGCTTGACATGATCAAGCAAGTGATGGATACCCTTGCCCCGATCGCACAAGTATGCCACTATCATTTTAGTCATTTCTCATTTCATCGAATTCCGTTCTCCAGCTCCACCCAATTGCGAGCCAGGCATGGAGTGTACTCTCAGTGATCCCCCAGGTGCGTCTCCTTGCCCTGTCAAAGGATATGGAACACTCATTCTTTAATGTTCCTTGCCGATAGCCTTTTCTGCGGCAAGTTCAGCGTGATGACAACGTGCGAACGTTATTCGAAGCGATATGTGATGCATTTGACTTCGCACAAGAAGCAAACCTGTTGAAGAACATCCAGCCAGAGTCTAGACAGGCAAAAATACTTGAAGCCATGCTACAACTTGTCTCTAAATGTCGCGACTTCATCGAATCATATGCGAAGGATGTGGGATTTGGTATGTCTTATTCACGCCTTTCGTTGGTGGCCGTAAACATCTGATTTTTAGGAAGACGGACATTGAAGAACTTTTTCGGTGGAAAGGTCGACGGAAAAGTGGAGAGCTACCGCACGAGCCTTGTCAGACTCCGAGACAACTTCCTCGCACATGCTGCGGTTACCACTGAGGTCACTGCGCTCCAAATGGAGCTGGATGCAGTCATCCGAGAAATTCCTTATAAGGGAGGCTGGCGATTCGGCCGCGAGAAACGCTGTCTGCCCGGAACGCGCCAGGAATTCTTGGGCCACCTCATCAAGTGGGTGAATAATCCGGAATCTCAACGTGCTCTCGTTCTCTTCGGCCAAGCGGGCACTGGAAAATCCTCGATTGCACACGAAGTCGCACGTCGTCTCGACAACGAGTGTCTTGGCAGTTATTTCGCATTTGTTCGAGAGGAAGGATCAAAGCGCGATTCCTACCAGCTTTTCACAACACTCGCCTACGATCTCTCTGATCGGTATCCTTCGTTCAAAGTTGCCCTTGGGAAGGCCGTGAGGGGCAATGCATCTCTTCGGAGTACTCGCGACTATCTTACACTTTTTCAATCTCTCCTCCTTACACCACTCAAGAATTTGGAAACAGTTCATCCAGTCCTGATTGTGATCGATGCTTTGGATGAGAGTGGTGACACAAGTGAACGATCTGGGTTACATGCATTTCTCGCTCAACATCTTTTCGAACTCCCATCGAATTTCCGTATCCTCATCACGTCCAGGCCAGAATATGGCATCGAATCTGCATTTGCGAAAGCGTCATCTGTTGAGATCATTCGCATGGATGATCGGGAGCTGGCAGCGAAAACGGAAGAAGATATTCGAGCATATCTTCGGAGCGAGCTCCCCTTGGACGTGTTCGAAGAGCATGGTGTCCAAATAGCAACGAAGGCTGAAGGCTTGTTTCAGTGGGCAGCAGTTGCATCCGGATTCATCAATAACCCTCCGGAGCCATTCTCTTTCAGTACGATAAAGTGCATACAATACTTGTTGGGACTTTCTTCAGATCGCAAAGGACAAGATCCGCTGGAAGAGTTGTACGAACAAGTCCTCAAGGGGTACTTCACACACTTGGACACGCAGCGTCTATTCCGATCTGTGATGGGACATCTTTTTGCTGCGATTGAACCACTTTCCCTGATTTCTTTGGCCGCTCTGCGTCGGCATGTCCCCATTGATGATCCAAGTGATTTCGATTCGGTCCTTGGAATGCTTCGTCGACTCGGCTCGTTGTTGAGTAACGTGACCTCGTCGGATCACACGCTTCCGATTGCTCCTCTCCATACATCATTTCGTGACTTTCTGACGAACAAGAAGAATGACGTGTTTTATGTCGACCTTGACGAGGCGCACCGTCAGTTGGCGAATTCCTGCCTTGGTCTAATGCTCAAAGAACTAAAATTCAACATCTGCAAACTGGAGTCGTCACATATTGCAAACAGCAATATCCCAGACATCGAAACTCGAATTGCAAAACATATTCCATCTGTTCTATCATATGCGTGTATTTTCTGGGACAATCACTTGGAACATGTTACCTTCTGGCACGATATTTTTACGAAACTGCAATCAATTTTCAAGACGAAGTTTCTGTTTTGGCTGGAGGTGCTTAGTATGAAGAGCAGCGTGAGTTTTGCTTCACCAGCATTGTCGACCTTGACGACGTGGCTCCGATCTGAACAGCAGAAGGTTTGTAATACCATAATTTTGATTAAGACAAATTTTGACTGATGGTCAAAATCGCAATAGCGTTCCCAAAGTGAAATCGAAAACCTGTTGACATTGGTGAACGATGCATTTGCGTTTGTGCGATATTTTGGGATGGCCATAGCTAGAAGTGCCCCACATATCTATCTCTCAGCTCTGCCATTCGCACCGACTTCTTCGTCCGTGGTCAGGCATTACCTTCACTTATTTCCTCGGACGTTGTCCCTAGAACGAGGGCAATTATCGCATTGGCCAGCATTGGAGATGTCAATTCCCGCACATGATAAACCGGTCTGGTCTGTCGCATTCTCACCCGACGGGCAGCGCATTGCGTCAGGTTCGGCCGATAGTACAATTCGAGTCTGGAGTGCCACCACGGGAGAACTTGCTGCGGGCCCATTTATCGGACACACCGATCAGGTGAACTCTGTTGGATTCTCGCCGGACGGGCAGCACATTGTGTCGGCCTCGAACGATCACACAATTCGAATCTGGAATGCCACGACGGGAGAGGCTGCAGCTCGCCCATTTACCGGACACACCGAATTGGTGCAATCTGTCTCATTCTCGCCAGATGGCCAACAGATTGTGTCAGGATCGTTTGATCGCACAATACGAGTATGGAATGCTACAACTGGTGAGGTGGTAGCAGGCCCATTTAAAGGACACACCATGGCTGTATACTCAGTCTCATTCTCACCGGACGGGCAGCGGATTGTGTCAGGATCGTTTGATCGCACGATACGAGTATGGAGTGCCACAACGGGAGAGACTACAGCTGGCCCATTTACTGGGCACACCGATGAGGTAAACGCTGTTGCGTTCTCGCCGGACGGGCAGCACATCGTTTCGGGTTCGGACGATCGCACAACTCGGATCTGGAATGCCACAACGGGAGAAGTTACAGTGGGCCCGTTAACTGGACACACCAATGGGGTATTCAGTGTCACATTCTCGCCAGACGGACAGTGCATCGTGTCAGCCTCAAAGGATCGTACTATTCGGGTGTGGAGCGTCACCACAGGAAACATTGCAAAAGGGCCACTTATTGGACACACTAATACAGTGCACTCTGTCTCATTCTCGCCAGATGGGAAGCGTATCGTATCGGCATCGGCTGATTGCATGATTCGGGTCTGGGATGCAACAACAGAGGCTGCCGCAGAGTCATTTACCGGTCACACCAGTAGTGTGTCATCTGTCGCATTCTCGCCAGACGGGAAACGCATCGCGTCTTCCTCGTCTGATCACAGGATTTTGGTGTGGAATGCCACGACGGGAGAGGTCGCAGCAGGCCCGTTTACCGGACACACTGACGTGGTGCGCTCTATTGTATTCTCGCCAGACAGTCAACACATCGCGTCAGCCTCTTGGGATTACTCGATTCGGGTTTGGAATGGGACAACGGGAGAAGTCACAGCAGGCCCATTTACCGGACATACCGACAGGGTGAACTCGGTCGCGTTCTCACCAGACGGGCAGCAGATTGTGTCGGCTTCAAACGATCGCACGATTCGGATCTGGGATGCCAAGACGGGAGAAGTTGCAGCAGACCCATTTACCGGACACACCCAGTTGGTGTCATCTGTCTCATTCTCGCCAGATGGCCAATCGATCGCGTCAGCTTCGTATGATAAAACGATTCGGGTATGGAATGCCACAACAGGAGAGGTCACAGCGGGCCCATTGACCCTTCACACCAACTGTGTGGAATGTGTCGCGTTCTCGCCGGACGGTCAACTCATCGTGTCAGCGTCATTCGATCGCACGATTCGGGTCTGGAATGCCAGAACGGGAGAAGTCTCTGCAGGTCCATTTACTGGACACACCGACCGTGTATCCTATGCTGTATTCTCGCCGAACGGACAGTACGTTGTGTCAGCCTCGAAAGATCGTACAATTCGCATTTGGAATGCAAGAACAGGAAATGTTGTCGCTGGTCCATTCACCGGACATACCGATGAGGTGTTCTCTGTTGTATTTTCACCGGATGGGCGTCGCATCGTATCGTCTTCGCGCGATTGCACCGTTCGTGTATCCAATTTTACAACAGAAGAAACTGAAAAGGCCCTTATTATGGACGGGACCCCTATCTCTGGTGATGGCTGGATATGTGGAGAAGATGGGGAGCTGATATTATGGATTCCTCAAGTTCATCGGGCATCTCTTTACAGACCTAACACTGTCTGGATTGGAGGGGGACACCCAACTCGACTGGATCTATCGAAGTTTGTACATGGACGAAGTTGGGCTACGTGTTCACGATTTGTGTAAATAATGTATGACATAGGTATTGTACAGCGCAACGATTATTGTAAATGGAACCCGGGCGTAAAGCGTAAACCCCTGCTCTCAGCTCATTCTAAATCAGTCATTTTGTGGGATTTTGACGTTCGCATTCGACACGCCAGCGACATATATATTCCCTATTTATACCACGTCCCTTCAGGATGTGGTATTTTCAAAAGGCATTTGAATGAAGGTTTCCGTAGGGTTGGTGTAGCGTATTGCTTCCTTCACCTTCACCTCACCTTCACGATTAGAAAATGTAAACCGGCCCGGGGGAGGAGCGTGGGTCCGTGTTAGAATCGGGTCCTGTCGGCCCGGTGATATCAGCAGCCATGCAAAGTTGTCCCAATATCGAGCAAGCGACTCATTGAGCCGCACAGTTGCGGGACGTGACCCCCTACCTCACAGCGATGCTGTACTAGCAAATATGAGACCTTCACAAATTGTCCTCAATTATGTTTACGTTTACAATGCCGGCATTATCTGCTCCTGCTCCTTGAATTGAATAGAAATCTGTTCAATTCGATATCAACTCGCTCGGTCGCTCGGCAATAATTAAGACGGGTTGACTAGCGAATGGATGAACCGTGATCACAAATGCTGTAACCGGAGCTGCTAACGGCAATAAGTGCACAACTACATATACATGCGGACAACCACATAGTTGTACAATCGGGGACGGGAGGCCGGGCCGATGAGATAAAAAAAACACTCGAAACTCGAACAGCGAACAGCTGCTTAATTTCGGTTTGACTCATGACTCAACCTACTCAACGCACCCGAGCCTGTGCGCTTATAGCACCAGCCACCCCACCGCCGCTGATCCGCCATTGCCACCGAAGTCCGCAAAAGCGCCACCTGGACCAGTGCTGACAGGCCCAGCCATCACTAGAAGCGGGGATCCGGATTAGGCTGCTTCCTTTGTGAAAATGGTAGGACGACTGGGGGATGGCCTTTAACTTGAGTGGGCGATCTTCCTTCTGTATTATACCAAACGTAACAAACAGAGGTAAGTTCACGTGGATGATTAAGGGGGGTCCACGTCCGGAGGAGATAGGAGATATAAGGGTGGGAATATGCATATGGAATGTGGAATGTTCAACCTCATTCCGATTCTGTCCGCTTTCGGAGACGTCGAGGATCCGACGTCCGGGATTCTATCGGACCCCAGCCACCCATGCAGTCCAATCATCCATCTCGTCGGCACCACCTCAGCCACCTCCACACAATCCATTCACCCCTGTTCCCTCGCGCGGGAAAATGGCAAATGACCCACCCGGCTCGACGCCACGTGGAGTCTGCGTCGCTTCCATCACTAGGCATAAAGGCTGGCACAATCGACGTGCGGCTGATAGCTGACGTCATTGTTCGCTCGCTCGCAGAGACCAACTTCGGACGAACAAAGGGGCTACAAGCCTTCCCTGCCAGGACAAGCATCGCTACCCCGGAGTACTGCGAAGGCCCGATGAAACGAGGAGGGCATGCGTATTGACATGCAGCACCGGCTCTTTCCCAAACCTCCGCTGTGCTCTGCGCTCAAGCATCCGCGTCTGCCAAGCAATGCTGGTCTTAACCCGTCGCTACCTATGGCAATGTTGCGACCCTGACACATGCACTGGTCTGCGCTTTTTTCGTTTAAATCATATTCAGCTTAGGCTGCCTTGCCATGGGCGGACGCGTAACTACAATGACTTAACTTATGAGCTTAGCTGCTTTATCTTTCGTTCGGAGGTTCAGAACGCCATCGTTACACCACTACTGTATACCTTTTGGTCGACGGTCGACGCAACCGCGA
>QFEA01000770.1:0-12635 GCA_003315975.1 Lactifluus echinatus | reverse complement strand
CTTCTTTATCATCCACTATGTCAGCTGGTGGCTGCTCATAGTTGGGTCCGTGTTCCTTGGTTTCCACATAGGGGGATAGTAGGTTTGCGTGGAATACATTGTGGATCTTCCAGTGTTCTGGGAGTTCCACTTCGTATGCCACTTCTCCTATTTTCTGCAGTATCTTGAATGGCCCGTAGTGCCTGGGTGCTAGCTTGGTGGTCGGGTGGTATGTCTTCAAGTTCCGGCCGTCCAGCCAGACCTTGTCTCCGTCAGCAAATTTGCGCTTGGTAATATAGGGCGCCACCTGCTGATGAAGCCTGGTGGCGTCCGCGCGGGCTTTCTTGATGCGCCACAGGCGCTCTTCTACTGCGGGTACTTCTGCTGTCGTACCGTCGAAGCGTACCTCCGGGTCATACCCGATTAGCATGAAGTGGGGTGAATATCCCATCTTCTCATAGGGCCACGCGTTGTGTGCAAACTCGGCCATTGGTAAATGTTCGCTCCACTTGTCTTGGTCATTGGCCACCCAGAGCCGTAAGTACTGTTCTAGCCAAAGGTTCAGCCGCTCCGTCTGGCCATCTGTCTGTGGGTGGTATGCGGTGGATATGTTCTGTGTGGTGTCCATCAATCTGCACAGTTCCTTGGCGAATCCTGAGGTGAATCTAGGGTCCCTATCTGATATAACCCTAGATGGTGTGCCAAAGAACGGGACTAGGTGACGGAAGTATAGTGCCGCCACTCCTTCTGCAGTGATTTCCTTAGTACACGGTAGGAACTTGGTCGCCTTAGAGCATCCTTGATCTACGATGGTTAGTACCGCATCGTATTTGTGACTTGGCGGTAGATCTGTGATCAGGTCAATAGATACACTTTGAAATGGCCCTTGGTCGGGGTGTACGTCGATGGGGTGTAGGGGGGCTTTCTTTTGTGCATTGCGCACTTTGTTTTCTTGACAGACGGCGCATCCACGCACGTACTGCTCTGTGAATCGATTAACATCATCCCCTTCGAACCTCCTCTTTAAGAGTGTCTTGGTCCTTTCTATCCCTGGATGTCCTGCGCTAGGGTGGTCATGGTATCGAGCTAATATTGCCCGTCGTTGCTCTATGTCCTTCGGGAACTCCATTTTGGCAAATCGTGCTTGTGGGAGGAGGACTACACCTTTGTTGTCCTCTTCTTCGTCTATAAATGGGCGTGACAGGAAATCTGCCACTTGGTTCTGTTTCCCAGGTCTGTGTTCCAACTTGAAGTCGTAATCTGCCATTTCTTGCATCCAACGGGCTTGTCTGCGGTTTAGGTTCTGTGGCTTCTTGAAGTACTGCAGGTTGTTGTGATCCGTCCGGATCAGTACTTGGTGTCGTGCTCCCAGTAGGTAGCGTCGCCAGACTCTCAGGGATTCGACCACAGCGAACAGCTCACGGTCATATACATCCCAGCCTTGTTGTTGTTGGTCGAGTGTTTTGGATAGGAATGCGATGGGTCTCAGCTTTCCTTGCTCGTCATGTTGCTGCAGCACTGCCCCCATGGCTATCTGGGAGGCATCAGTGTCCACAATGAATGGCTTGTCGAAGTTGGGTTGCTTCAACATCGGTGCTTCAGTAACTGCCATTATCAGCCCTCTGAAAGCATGCTCCTCTTCTTCGGCCCACTTGAACTTGTGTCCTTTGGCGCAATAGGCTACTAGTTTGTTTAATGGTGCGGCCCTCGCGCTAAACCCTTGGATGTATCGCCTGTAGAAGTTCAGGAATCCTAGGAAGCTCCTGACGTCCTTCAGGTTGTGTGGTGTCTTCCATTGGCGAATTCCTTCCACTTTGACGGGGTCCATGGCTACGTGCCCCTCGGAGACGATTACTCCAAGGTATTCGACTTTAGGCACTTCGAATGTGCATTTCTTGGGTTTCAGGTAGAGGTCATGGTCTTGGAGCACTTGAAGCACTTGCTCCACAATTTGTCGGTGTAGCTTGTAGTCCTTTGGGGTGTGTATCAAAATGTCGTCCATATATACCGTCACGTATCCCCCATCGATGAGATCTTTGAATATGTGGTTCATCATCGCCTGGAAGGTCGCCGGTGAATTGGTCATTCCAAAGAACATGACCATTGGCTCGAATGTTCCCCTATTGGTTTTGAATGCGCCTTTCCATTGGTCACCCTCTTTGATGCGGATGTTGTTGTATCCCCATCGCACGTCCAGTTTTGTGAACAGCTCTGCTGGTCTGTCTGCCCTCGCGGTTAACCTGTCAATGAGTTCATCGATTAGGGGAAGGGGGTAGTTGTTGTGCTTCGTCCACTTGTTTAATGCCCTGTAGTCAATGACCGGTCGCAGTGCACCGTCCTTCTTTTTGATGTAGAAGAACGCTGATGTGTAGTTGGACTTTGTCCCCCGGATGTAACCCATCCTGAGTTGTTCATCTAGCCACTTGCTTTGTGCCTCCTGTTCTGCAACCGTCAGCGGGAATATGTGGCAATCTATAGTGTCGGGGGCCCCTTCTTTAAGTTCTACAGTATGGTCCCATGGTCGCGATGGTGGGAAGCGTTTCGATGCTTCTTCACTGAACACTTTCGCAAATCGATGGTAGTGTGCTGGGACGATTTGGTCCCAGGGTTTCTCCTCTTTTGGGGCCGCCTGTTCCGCGAGTTGTTGTGCCACAGTGTTTTTGCAGAATCGGAGCACTAGCTTTTCTCCTTTCTTCAGGAAGGGGCGGTTCTGTACCGTGGCTGTGCGCATCCCTGCAATGCGTGTGCATTTTTCTGCTTTGGGTCCAGCTGCTCCTACGGTCTTAATAATTACTGCTGCATCGAGTGTCCCCTGCCCCCAATTGGGCTTCGGATTAGTGGCCACGAACCAGGGGTACCCTAGGACCATGTGGTCGCCTCCCATTTCCGCGATATAGAAACGTAGCGTGTGCACCTGATCTCCTGTGGTCACTTCCAGGTCAGTGTACTTGGTGATTGATCCACTCTTGTTACTGGTGCCGTCTGCATTATGCAGCCGTTTTGGGTGGAGGAGGAGTTTGGTCCCGAGTTTGTGTTGGTCTACAAACTCTTGACTTATGAAGCATTCTGTGGCTCCACTGTCTACGAAGGCTATCAGGTCGGCCATTTTCAACGCGGTTCGGAATTGCACAAGAAGTCTCATTGCATTAATCCGAGGCATAAATACATCGCGTTGAAACAGAGCCCGAGCAAAGGCCGTTTTGCTCAGGCTTGACCAAAACCCTCTTTATCCTCCCCCATGCGCTCTGCCCATTGCTGGTTCAGGTTCCTATACTCCTCGTCGTTGAGTCCTCGGAGGTAGGCTAGTATGCGTTCGGGGTTCATTTCTGGTTCTTCCAGTGGTGTAGTGCTGGCTTGGGCTATTCTGGCGGGTGGGGGCTGTGTGGTACGTTTCGGGCAGTTCCTGGAGATGTGTCCTTGTCTGCCGCAATTGAAGCATGCGCCTCTCTTGCGGTAGTCCTCCTTGTCTTGGTCGGTGACTGCCTTTCGTAATGCGTCCACCTGCATTGCATTTGGGTCCTTGTGATACTGCCCCCGCGGTTGGAAGGGTCGCCCTTGTGATTGTCCTATGAAGGGGCGCCAGTTTCCCTTCTTCCTGTCGTTCCAGAATGGTTTGTGTAACTCTTGGAGGCTAGTAAGTTCTCCTTGTCTTCGTCTGACTGATTGTGTCCATGCTTCCCACGTTCTGGGGTTGTCGTGGAGCATGGCGGTCTCAACTAGCTTGTAGTTGGTGAGCCCCTTTTTGAAGATTTCTAGAGTGGCTGCATCGTTCAGGTCGTATTCAGCTTTTTCTGCTTCTTGTTCGAATGTGGCCACATATGCATCTATGTCTCCTCCTTGGAGGCAGAGCTGGTGCAGTTTCTGAATCGCTCGTGGTTGTTCGTTGGTGTCGTGCCAGTCCCTGACGAAGTCGGCTTCGAATTGTTCCCATACATTCCTATATGGCGGACGGGGGATTGGTTCTTGTACGACCCAGTTCATCGTCCTCTGTTTCTAGGCTTCTACCCGGTCTCCTTCGACATATGACAGAGCGTGAGCTACTCTGTTGTGGGGATTGGTTATCATCTGGTTGTCGTGATTGATGAATTGGTAGAGGACTAGGGCATGGAGCCATGGTTTGGCCTTGGTTCGATCTCCGGTATACACAAATGGAGGGTGTCCCTCCATTTTGCCGTGTGTCCCGGCCCGTGTGTGTCCTGGAGTGTTTCCTGGTTCGCCTGCTTCAGGTCCAGGGTTATCTGGGTCGTTTCCTGGGTTCCCGCCCCCAGGTGGTCCCCCCGGTGTGTTACCCCCGCCTCCTCCACTTCCGGACACCGTGCGTGCGATGGTTATCGTAGCCGTGGACATTCTCTTATTTTCTGGTTCGTCGTCTGTGGTTTCTGGGGTGTCTTCGACGGTGTCTTCATGGTCTGTGTGTTCTGCGTCTCGTGGTTCGGTGCTGTCACAACCATGTGACAGTGACAAGCATCAGGTGACGTGACTGGATCGGATCGGACTGGACTGCGGCTGCGTGGCTGTGATCTGATGACTAGAAAGTACCAGAGATTGCTTACATATACTAGGCCTGCGCTAGAACACTGTAGAACTTAGTAGAACTAAGTAGATACAACATAGAATGACTCAGAACATAGTAGTACATTGTAGAACGTCTCCCTCTACATGTATATAAGGACTCTTACAGTAGAGAGCAAGCCTTAAGCTTGTTCTCTTGTGAAATACAGGAATTCAGAGCTTCTACAGACCCAGAGTGCCACTGGTTGACAAAGGTGTCCCCTGCTTCACTCCCTGTGCCTTCAGATCGCCTTAGATCTGCTTATCAGATAATCGCGTCAAGATTATCTTTGGCTCCTGATACCGACTTAGCCTCTCAACAGAACGCTGAGGCTCCCACGCTCTCCAAGTTCCCCGAGCGACGACTTAGAACGAACGACACGACTACCTGATCGTGACAAAAGAACAAGCTTCTCCCAGAAACAGCCTAAGCATGGCATCGACTTCACAAGCGACAACGCCGCCTGTCTCGAGCATTCAGGACTGGCGCGGCCGAAACTACAAAGGAGAGTTTGAAGGGGTTCCCAGTGCACCCTCATTGGCAATACTTGCATTGCCATTCGAAATCGCACCCGAACAGAAAGACTTCATTCTGAAAGACAATACAGACAGAATAGACTATCTACATGCAGGTGTAGATAAGGCTCCCTGGAATGGGTATTACACGTGACTCCAGGACGGGACCAAGATCGTGCTGGCAAGCGCATACGGTGTATGGTTCGAAATTATGCGCCGAGGGAATACCTGGGAGGCAGTTCGTGTCGCCCGTCCCAGCCTGAAACTAAAGAACAACCCTCTTCCGGGCGTCGACTTGGCAAAATTGAGAAGTACCGGAGAACCTATACCCGGGTCGCGACCAGCGAGTCGCGCCGAGAGTCATCCTGTGGAGCCACCAATCAACATTAAACCTGAAACGGACTCACCTATGGCCGTACGATCCACCGAAACCGAACGCGGACAACGAGGACCACCTCGTCGCTGACCACGCGGCACCGGCGACGATCTGTTCGGACTGTCAGAACTTGATGACCCTCTGGCTGAGCTTCGACCTGGGGGAGGAAAGTTAGAAGGAAATCCTCCCAAACCCTTTGACGGCAATAGATCGCATACCTTGGAGTTCTTTCATGCATTCCAAAGGTTCATGCTGTTGAATCATGATTCCACCATAGCCAAGGACCCTTACAAACGCGCCGCGTACTTCCTGTCCTTTTTTGAAGGACCACGCGTCGTTGGATGGGTCGAATGAACCGGCGACTGGCTCGAAGCGGTGAGACGCGAAGACGAGGAGCCGCCTCTAGACATGACCGTTTGGGAAGTCGTTGAAGACGACTTCAGACGTAGCTTCGTGGACTATGCTCAACAGGAGAGAGCAGAAGATGAACTAAGGAGACTCACCATGAAAGATGGAAACGTCGATGAGTACATCGCCACGTTTCAACACTTGGTGCATCGCGCCGGAATGCACCGAAATGACCCCTCGACCCTACGACTCTTCGCGAGGGGACTGCCACGTCGCCTGGTCGATACCTGCATCGATATTGAGAACCCTGCAAACTTCGATCAGTGGGTCAAAGCGGCGCAGCGCCATCAGAGAAACTGGCTGCGGAAGCAAGCCATCCACAGTGATTACGCGTCCATAACAAACACGACCAAAACCAACCCAAATAGAAGCAATCAAGCCGGCTTCTTCTGGAACCGAAACCAGAACGCGCAGGTGCCTCGGCCTCGGCTTCCGCCAAGAGACCCGAATGCAATGGACACAAGCGCCGGGGCAGCACGGAAAGCCACCATGGACGATGAAAAGGCTAAGTATTGGGCCAAAGGCCGATGCTACCAGTGTGGCAAACAAGGCCACCTGGCCCGGAACTGTCCGGACCGACAACCGCGCGCACGCGTCACCACCGAGGTCGACAACGACCAAGAACAGAAGGAGATTCCCACGGTCAAGAAAAACGCGCAGACTCTGGCTCAACAACTCCTGGGACTTAGTGACCAAGAAAGGGAAGATCTCATCAGATGCATGAGAGAAGGAGGAGAGGAAATGGGTTTTCCCCAAGCCTGAACGTAATGGCTCTCGTTCGGGCAAGTACTGACTCAGTGTACCTATGTAGAAACAAATCAATCGTGATGAAACTTTTGCTGGACACTGGACAAAAACGAGCCATAAAGAAAGCGCTCCTCGACACAGGGGCGACCGAATGCTTCATTCACCCCAGAGTGGTGAATCAACTCGAATTGAAAACAGTGACGTTGTCATGCCCCAGAAAAATTAAAAACGTTGATGGAACCATCAATCTTAGCGGAACTGTAACGCAAGGCGTAGAAATCGTCATTAAACATAACGGAATTCCCCACAAGCATCAATTTCTGATTGCAGAAATTGGAGAAGACGATCTCATTCTCGGATACCCATTCTTTGAAAGCACTGCTCCACAAATCGATTGGCAGAAAGGACGACTCCTGGGTTCCACTATCCTTATGGTGCCAGCCGAAATAAAGCGATCCACGCTCCCTGCAAGGATAGCACGAATGATTGAACCAGGAGACGAAGTCCACTACTGCCTAATACGCAAAACAACGGTCGCTCAACAATTAGCGGAACAAGCCCTAGACAAGAAAAAGAAAACCATTCGTGAAATGGTCCCACTCTGCTACCTGGCATATGACAAAGTTTTCACTGAAGCGGCCTCAGAGAGATTCCCAGACTGAAGGCCTTGGGATCACGCAATTGACCTTAAAGAAGATGCCCCCACGTCACTAAAATGTCGGGTCTACCCCCTGTCACCCAAGGAAAAGGAAGCTCAGCATGAGTTCATACAGTCGAACTTACGACTAAAGCGGATTCGTCGATCAGGATCTCCTTACGCAGCAGGCTTCTTTCTGATCAAAAAGAAAGACGGCAAGTACAGACCAGTACAAGACTACCGACCCCTGAATAAATGGACGATTCCCAATCAATACCCACTTCCCCTCATTGACGACCTCATCCATGACCTATCCGGAAAGCGCCTCTTTACTAAGTTCGATGTCCGACATGGATACAATAACATTCGGATCAAAGACGGCGACGAATGGAAAGCCGCCTTTAAAACGAGTGAGGGGCTGTTCGAACCACTAGTCATGTTCTTTGGCCTTACAAACTCCCCAGCCACCTTCCAGACTATGATGGATGACATCTTCAGAGATGAAGTCTACGAAGGATGGTTGAAGATTTACATGGACGATATCGTCGTCGCCACGGAAAACGACGAAGAAGATCACGCCAAAAAGGTCAAACGAGTCCTCGATAAATTACTTCTGCATGACCTCTACTTAAAGCCGGAGAAATGTCAATTCCACCAGCGCTCAGTCGAATACCTAGGAGTAATCATCGGAAATGGTAAGGTAGAAATGGACCCGGTAAAAGTACAAGGCATCGTCGATTGGCCAGCCCCCACCTCGGTAACACAAGTTCGGAGCTTCCTAGGCTTCTGCAACTTCTATCGAGCGTTTATCCCCCGATTCTCCGACCTAGCCAAACCTCTGAACGAGCTGACGCGAAAAGGCACAGCCTGTGTTACGACTTCTTTCTCTGGCTCGCATCCGGGGCCTTGACTGCTTACACATGCCGATGGACTAATTACATTACGATTACTGATCCAGGCTGACTGAGCGTTGATTACTGAACATTACTGATACGATGACTGATACGCTGACTGAGATAGCTTACTGATGCTGACTGATCCCTCAGTCAGCATGCTTACTGTACACTAGATACGCTTACTCATAGATAGCACGTAGCCCTATATAAGCACTGTAGGACGCAGTGAACAGACCCTAAGTCTGTTCTCCTTGTGACAATACCAAGTCGCTTGACCCTCCCCTCTGCTTGTGCACCACCACTCCTCAAGGCCCATTGCCTTGACTCGCCCTGAGACAGACACACTTTGGCTGAGGACGTGACACTCCGTCCAGTAGCAGCCTTAGTCGATACGCGTAGGACTTGCGCGTAACAGCCTGGGCTTGGACCACGGCCCAAGAAGGAGCGTTCCAAGCCCTGAAATGCACTTGTGCCTCCCACCCTGTCCTCCGAACTCCTGATTGGAATAAATGCTTCATCCTTGAAACCGATGCGTCCAGATACGCAGTAGCAGCAGTCATTGCCCAAGAATTCGACGACGGAATTCATCCCGTCGCTTTCCACTCTAGAAGTCTCCAACCTGCTGAAAGGAACTACGACGCGCATGACAAAGAACTACTTGCAGTCATCTTTGGACTAAAATGTGGTCGGAAGTACTTCCTGGGAGCTCCACACCCCATCGAAGTACGGACCGACCACAAAAACCTCCAATATTTCAGAGAACCGCAGAAGGCGACCGGACGACAAGCCAGATGGATCACGTACATGCAAGACTTCAACTTCACACTCACACACATCCCAGGACACATGAATACAGTCGCCGATCTACTATCACGAAGATTCGACCTTAACAAGGGGGTGGAGAACCAGGATACGATCCTGCTTCCAAATTCACTTTTTTCAACAAATTTCCTACCACCAACACCCCCACCTACTCCACCTCCAGATCCAACTCGACCTCAGCCCAACCTCCAAAAAATCTACCTTGAAGACGACCTACAATTGCGACGAAGGATACTGAAAGAAATACACGACAGTCCCAGTGCAGGACACCCAGGCGTAGCCAACACGTGGGACCTACTACGACGCGATTATGAAGGGCCAAGACTGCGGGACTTTGTAGAACAATATGTCAGAGGCTGCGCAACTTGCCAGGAAAGCAAGACACTCACTAACCACCCCAAAGCCCCACTACAACCACTGGATACACAGGTACAATTAGGACCGTTTCAGCTAGTGTCTATGGACCTGATCACCGACCTTCCTGAGTCTAATGGGTATGACACAATACTCACCATCGTGGACCAGGGATGCAGTAAAGCGACGAAGTTTATTCCCTGTAACAAGACCATCGACGGTGAGGGAGTGGCCAAGGAATATGTCAAACACCTCCTACCGTGGTTTGGACTGCCTAAGAGGATTGTATCAGACAGAGATCCAAGGTTTACGGCCTCCTTCACAAAGGCCTTTTGTAAGGTGACAGGCATACAGCAAAATCTGTCGACCGCCTTCCACCCAAGAACCGATGGTCAGACCAAGCGAATGAATGCGTGGGTTGAGCAATACCTTCGAGCCTGGACTGCCACAGACCCCACGAGCTGGAGCGAGAGATTACCCATGGCAGAATACGTGCACAACTCGTGGAAACACGCAGTCACCAGACAATCGCCGCATCAGCTTATCACGGGCTGCGAACCAAAGATAAAGATCATGCTTATCGAAGATACCAACCCTACAGCCACCGAACGACTGCGCAATCTTGAATAGGCCAGGATCGAAGCACAGAAGGTCCTAGAAGCGCAACAGAACAAAGCCACCGATAAGATAACGGCGTCTTACACCATTGGACAGCAAGTATGGCTGGAGGGAAGAAATCTGAAGACGAGTGGATCACGAAAACTGAGCCCCAAAAGATATGGCCCCTTTAAGATAACGACAAAGGTATCCCCGGTGGCTTATCGATTGGAGCTACCTGAAACAATGAAGATCCATGACGTTTTCCACGTAGACCTCCTTACACCATACAAGGAAACGGATCAATACAGACAACCCTACGCAAGGCCTCCACCTGATCTGATAGAAGGTGATGAAGAATACGAAGTCAAGAACATTCTAGATGCCAGAAAGAAAGGGCGTAAGGGCAAGCTGGAATACCTGGTCCACTGGAAAGGGTATCCAAACTCCGACAACTCATGGGTGGTGCACGAGGACCTCCATGCCCCAGAGCTTCTCAAAGAATTCTACCGAAGATCCCCCATGGGTGGACGAAAGGTATAAAAGCAAGGACAGTTTGACCACCAACCGACAGCACTTCAGCCCTCCCAGCCAAAGTACTACCAGCCTACAATGTCTCGCCCTTCTTCCCCCATCTTTGTCAACTCTCGCCCCTCGTCTCCCGATAGCGCAAGCGTCTCTACAACTGCCTCCCGCTCCACAACCCCCACGACCTCCAAAGACGAGCGCCAGGTCGCTCACCCCTCCAACCCCGAAAGACGTGCCCGCTTTAGAGCGACACAGCAAGCTGCCCTAGTCGGGCGCACTGCACAAGCCGCGGCAGCCAGTCAACGTGCCTCGTTGACGGTTACAGGTACGGAGATCGCCCGTCTCCCACTCCATGAGGCGCTCCAACGATTCGCACGAGCTCCGCTCTACAAATTTGAAGCCCTCATCCCCCTTGTCTTAGAAGAAGTAGATCGGCTGACGCACGGCACAGCCCGCCAACACCGCCAGTATGCGAGAATGACCACCGGCGGCCGACGACCTCGCATCCGACCTATGACCCCCGAACCTATCCCGATCCCTCCACGCCACAGTCTGAACCCGACGCCAGACCCGGCCGACTTTTGAACACCCTCGCCGGTCGTAACCTTACCCGAATATGACGGACCGCCACGATACCTGTCCCACTCCCCCATAGACTACACACGGGTGGCCAACGAAATAGCCACGGGACAAGAAATTACAACAATTGGCGGGCCCCAACCACTTCCAGGAGTACACCCCGGCCCCGGCTGGACTGAAAACGACACTGGCAATGGCGTACGATACGACTTCGTACTGAACGGCGAAGAAGCCCCGTTTGCCTTCTTCAGTATCGATTTCATAGGGGATCCCTTCCCAGAAATCCACCTATCCAACGGGCTTCACTGCCCCATCACCACCACCGACCTGAGGGCCCGCACTTACCCATATCCACGCGCCGCCCTCAAAAAGAAAGAACGATTCTTGTTCGAGGACCACCAGACCTTCACGCCCATCGTGGACAGAGCCCTGGGGATGGAAGATGACATCACACTCACAGCAGAGGTAGCCTGGTATTGAACGGCAAAACGAGAAGTCAAAGACATGGGACGGCGATTCGTCCTGATGAAGAAAAGATTCGACGACATGCTCTGGCATGAATTCGATAGCGCCAGACGACTCGCCGCCGCAGGAGCCTACCAGCGCATTGCGCCACACGCCGAGTATGGCGTCGTACCAGATGGCGAGCTGACGGAAGAACAGTTACAGAGAGGTCGGGCCGACATCGAAGACCCATGGAAGGAAGAACCCGACCACTTCGAGATGCAGTGCGCCTGGTGCCACCGTCGCGGGCACCACGCGGGCATGTGTGCCTACCTGCGAGAATGTACCCTGTGTAAGGGCATGTTCCACCACGACGACTTCTGCAAGCAGCCACACCGACGCTGCAGACACGGTAAAACCTGCCGAGTCCCTCGTGACCACTACAACTACCACAAAGGCACCTGCGCCTCTGACATACGCCCCTTCTAGAGACGTTAACAAGGGGGTAATGTCACAAACCATGTGACAGTGACAAGCACCAGGTGACGTGACTGGATCGGATCGGATCGGATTGGACTGGACTGCGGCTGCGTGGCTGTGATCTGATGACTAGAAAGTACCAGAGATTGCTTACATATACTAGGCCTGCGCTAGAACACTGTAGAACTTAGTAGAACTAAGTAGATACAACATAGAATGACTCAGAACGTAGTAGTACATTGTAGAACGTCTCCCTCTACATGTATATAAGGACTCTTACAGTAGAGAGCAAGCCTTAAGCTTGTTCTCTTGTGCAATACAGGATTTCAGAGCTTCTTCAGACCCAGAGTGCCACTGGTCGACAAAGGCGTCCTTTGCTTTGCCTCTTGTGCCTTCAGATCACCTCAGATCTGCTTATCAGATAATCGCGTTCAGATTATCTTTGACCTCTGACATCGACTCCGCCTCTCAACAGATCGTTGAGGCTCCCACGCTCTCCGAGATCCCCGAGCGACGACTTAGAACGAAAGACACGATTACCTGATCGTGACAAGTCACATGGAGCTTCTTAGCTAAGCAGAGCTAAGAGGCGACTTAAGTCTTCTTTCGGGGTCTAGAGAGCACTCTAGAAGTGTGGGTGTCTGCCTTATTGATGATTCAGACCTAAAGGCTGGATCACAAGTCAAATCCCAAGTGCTAACTTGAAGGAGATGAGAGGGAG
>QFEA01000762.1:0-13036 GCA_003315975.1 Lactifluus echinatus | reverse complement strand
AAAGAGACTGCAGGAAATCCTTACCATTCCCAGTTCATCCAGTTATTCTCGAATTCTTCACGAACTGTACGTACACTCGTTTTTCCCGGTACGGCATGTAGACGAGGTAATCTGCGGTCATCGCTATACAACTTGTTGTATGCGCCCCAAATGGCCTCCTTGCAGCTGCTCACAACCGCAACCATACGTGCTAGATGCATTTGAGCACAAGAATGCATAAAGTGAGGCGGCGCCTCGCCGGCTGGCAACCAGGTCACAGGGGCATCAGCATCATCCTTAACCGTTGCATGCGCAAGCCGACGGAAAGGTTCGGGGTCAATCATTTGTTGATGGGATATTCGATCGGACGGGTTGGGATAGATTGCAGGACTAGGAGCCATGAACACTTCGAGTGCAGGTAGAGCACGAAGATTCTCGAAAATGGCTGATAGATAAAATGGCAAGACCGATGTAATGCTGGCCGATATCCACCGCGATGTAAGCATTTCATGCCACGCTCGCGTCAATTTTGAATGATCAAGTGGGTCAATGGCATACTGCAAAGACGAGAGGGAGATATCAGAGCGGTTCCAGTCATGATGGCTAGTCGAGTGTATGGATCTGAGCGGCGTATAGGACGTGATGGTCTTAACATCGATGGAATAGGTATCCCCAGTACGCATTGAAAAAGACTCAGAAACCGCACTCGGCGGAGGGACAAGGTCCGACGGGGAGTCGCATAGTTGGGAAGACGAATTGCCCTCAAATTCCGGATTAGGTGGCTTGTGACCGGGGAAGAGAAGGTCTTCGTCAATCACCTGACAATGACTTGAGCTACGGAATATCCGACGGATTCCCACACTAGGTGCATACCTCCAGAACACCGCCCGGTTTCAAGACGCGATTGACCTCCTATAAGACGAAATGTCAATTCACAGATTGTATGGACAGCACAGAGATTGAGACGAACCTGTAAGAAAACGTACCACTAGAAAGGCTCATCAGCGGCTGAAAATCTGAATCGACCGCACGGTTGCACTAACCTCGGTTTCTGCGAGATTTAAGGAGCAATAGGACAGTCGCACCATGTCAAATGTATTGCTAGGGTAATCAAAGCGGAGCTCTCTGCTGTAGCGGGGAGTAAACGGACATGAACAGGAAAGAGAAAGCCGGGGAGACATACGATGGATCTCCGCGAACGTAATCCACGCGATCGGCGAGGTTCATTGATCGAAGAAGGGCCTCCATGTTGTGCTTGTGCATACCAAGTAGACTATGGGCAGTGATATGACATTTCTGCAATGGAGTACACGTTGGGTCAGAGATTGGAGTGGGACGAGATGGATACACACAGGCCATTCCCGTGCGGCATGTACGGCCCAAAAGTCGAAGCCATTACCAAGTGTAAGCACAGAAGCGGGCGGGATGGCTGGTCTATGTATCGTGATGCTGCCCATCAGATGTTCCATAAACATATTATCCCAGTTATTGCTGGGGCGTCTCAAGTCAACGCTACAATCGAAAAACGGAGGCATGATGGAACAACATACAAATCGGCCAGCGAATTTGAATACACTATCGGCACGCGGAATGTGCGTCTCTTCTCGGGGCGAGTTCTCCGAAGACGATAACCCAAGTGATGATAGAGGGCTGTGCCGAGACGAGAATCGTCGTCTGCGACGGTAGATTTGGAAAACATTCACTGAAGGATAGTGAAGAGGGGGAAAGGAGAGCGAGGGGCAAAGCAAAGCATTGGGCTAAGACTACATAAGGCAAGGCCGAATCGAGAAGCCCGCTGTCCCGCTGTTTTTCTCAGCTCAAAAGGTGACGGACGGTGACGTGAAATGTGCGAGCAAGGCCCCTTCTCGTTTCGGTAATCCTAATACATTCCATCTCAGATTCACATCGCAATTAATTCCCGCCCCGTCCCGTCTCGGCCCGGCCCTCTCCCTTCCTCCATGACTAGGTCCTTGCTCCCTGTCCGCCGTGGTCTCCACAGACCACCTCCGTCTTTGTCCAGAATTTATTCAACATCCCCTCTCAAACAGCTCGACCCTCAAGTGAATGGATATCCCCAGTTGCCAAATGTGTCCAGGCAGTCATTATCTCCCTACGGCTGGTGGGATCCTCAAATGAGACGCAACTTTGGCGATACGGTAGCCCTCTCTTTCTTTCCTTTCATGCCCGTTTTCAGGCTAACCTGGCGACAGATGCATGAGCGCGAAGAGATGTATTCCATGTGGGGTCCAGATGCCCCTCACGTCGCTCCGGCGACCGCCCTGAACCATTTCGCCGTCGCATTCTCCGGCTTTGTCGCGTTTGGCTTCCTCTGCAAGTATGTCCTTGTACCAGACCGGCCTGCCCTTCCACGACAGTACCCTTTTGATGGCCTCGTGAAGGAACTGGGGGGACTTGAGGAAAACAAGGTGTGTTCATCTCACCTGTGCCACCGCACATCCTCAGTCTCATCGCTCCGCTTCCCAGGCTAATGTGGAGAGCCTGGAAGAGGAATAGTAGATTATGTCGTAGCATACCCGTAGCTACCACACCGTTCAATCCTTCTTTTCGGGGCATCCATCGCCTTAAAGTCCATTCATCTATCCGAAACCGTGCTCTCCATTCTTCTCATCCAGCGGGCCAACCCTTTCTGGCTCAATCACAAACTTCGGAGATGCCGCAGCACGTCATGACGCCCAGGTTCATTCGACGGTGTTCATTGACGGCCTCCGCCCTGATTCTACGATGCTGTCCTGTGGAATCATAATCTATATGACCATCAATACTCTTCGGCTTCTTTAACCGGCAGTGGATTAAGGATTAATGCAGGGCTAGCACAAAAACGCCGTCTTACCCCAGTCTCGAACCGCATGGCTTGCCGCAGTGCGCGCTGAATGTCAAGCACCCTAGGTGAATTGTCAAGGTGTTCTGCACGCCCAGGTTGGGAATTTTGATCTAGCCCATCAGAACTTCGATGGTAGCAAACTAAACTTTAACCGAACGCTTCACGGGTAAGGGCGGTGTTGTGTTGGCATGCATGCATGCCTTTTGGGTAAACGAGCCACGTGACCTTTCATAATTCAACAAAATACAACGAAGCTACCCCCAATTTCGGGGCCCGTGTCATAATTTAATACTGTGCGATACAGGACTAACGGTTTTGTGCAAACACAGCTTGAGCATTTGTTGACCCGGTTGTCGATCCCAGTGGTATCGCCCCATGATGGAGCATTTGCCGAAGTTTTAAAAGCCGCCAGGACAACGACGGTGGTCGGCTACTGCATTATCATGAAAGGCAGCGCCACCAGAAGGCTCTGAATACAGTCAACTCCCTCAAGATCCACAGTCCATAGACCCGGTAAGCCATGCTCCCGTAATCCCTATAATGATTTTCGTTCCATAACCTCGGTTCACACCAACAAGCGAGCAACTCCCGTCAACGCCATGACCGTTTTGGGGGGCCATGCAAAATAAATCAAATTCATATCTTCACGTTCACATGTGGAAAGAAGTGCCAAGACCGCGTTCTAGATGGATTATGAAGCATCAAAGCCGGCACAAGAGTGTGACTGAAGAAGCAGTTTGTCGAAGAGGTGTCCAGCATCCCAGTGCGAACAAATGCAGTCACCCGGGCTGCAACAGAAGTTCAGCTTTATAGGTGTGATAATAGTGTTGTGGACAAATTACCGAGAAGGTGCAAGTGCCTACTGTTGGTGACAGATCGTACGCTAAGATAGAGAGCCGAAAACAATACTTGTGCACTATGGAAGTAGGAAGAACAGCGTGAAGGACTCGGAAGCGTCAGTGTGTCAGCGTCAAAAGTAGTGATTGGTAGTACTGTACTACACCATGGACGAAAACATAAATCCGACATCGCCAAGACCCTGGTTCCCAATCCTTTCCTCTCCTCCATATACAGTAATCAGACCTTCGCACCGTAGCTGTGGATGAATGAGGGGGTAAACTCGCAGCCGGACGGCCGTTGTCCATTGACGGTGAAGCCCAAAATGTGCCCCGCTCTCCTGATGAAGTGTCGACAGAGTTAGACTCGCAATGGACGTCAGATTAACTTTGAGCGCAATCCCCAAACCTAGAGTCCTCTAGCACGCCTTCGGGAGGACGACAGGCAGATACTGTAAAGTCAATGGCAAAATGCGCGCACAGGTGCACTGACACGACCCGTCACCCGTTTTGTCGTAACCTTTGTCTGGCTGAACGTATCGTAAGCTGTCGAATGTCTCCAGCTCCAGGGAACTCAATTACTGTACCCACTTTGTCGTGTGACGAAATGGGTCCATCACACGGTCAGGTCAGTTGCCCTCAGCCACATGACATAACAAGTGCGGCACTTGTGGTTCCTGCCCTCGAGTCGACAGGTGGTTTGACAATGGCCCCGCCGGGATGGAATGGATGTCAGATGATGTTCGGCTGGTGCTGATTCGGCTGGTGCTGGACTAATAAAAAAAATTGTTGTAATTTCAAGTCGCAGTGGTTCTCTGTCTCGCCTAACGTTGCCTCTGTGCTGCCATCGGGGGGTCGCTAAGACAGGGCCAGATAAGCGGGTAAGTATTCTAATCTAATGTTGCAAGTGCCGGCACCGGTTCATTAAGAGTGCGTGACGTCGGACCAAGCTAGCGCCCGAGTGCTGTCATCTGATATCTGAACAATTATCGCTGTTGCACGTCCCCTGACTGTACAGTGCGCTCAGTTGCGCGGTTATAGGTATTAGAGATGGCCGGTTCGGCATTGCAGGGGGATCAATCACGCCATCGATGGGTTTGATGATCTTGCAACCGCTTAACATGCCGAGCTCCTGCAACTCTTCAGATGCCCGATTTTTGGCTTGATATTACGGTTCAGATCGCCTTAGAGTTTCTCAGGTACCGGAAAGAAAAGTAACTTATCTCAATTACGCGTAAGAGATGCTATACTGCCCACGGGGGGACTTAGCTACCCCATTGTCGTTGTAGATCCACTTCCTCCGAAGGCGGGCCGCGCCCGTGGACGAGATGCCGTTCCTCTTGGCAGACGCGGCGTCTTGCTCGGCGAGTGCAGGTCTAGCCCACTCGCCTCGTCACTGCTTGAACTGTTGCTGCTGGCGGTGACACTGCGCTTACGCTTGTGCGACGATCCAGACCGCGTACCTCGCGCACCTCCTCTCCCGCGACCCGTTCTGCTACGCCTCGAGCTGCTATTTCCACGCCCTCTGTCCCGTTTGGCGACCGATGGATTCGGTGGTGATGGTAGTTGTGCTTCTGCGTCCTGGTCCTCGGATGAGGACTCTTGTAGGCTGGGCTTGCTTGCTTGCTTCTCCTTCCGTTGCTCACGGAAACCATTGACAACTTGCTGCAGCCGCTTGCTCGCATAGTTCTTGCGTTTCCGCGGGGCGGCCACGCCTCCACTGGAGCTAACACCAAAGAACTCGTTTAAGTTTCCCTGTTTATTCAGAGCCTGGGCCTATGAACATTCGAGCACAGCCGTCAACAAACTGAAAATTTTCGCGGCTCGGGAGGAGGAAGACACACCTGATTACGTTTTTGAAATTTCTGGATGATCGGCAATAGTAATTCCTCAACCTTCGATGGGCTCCATCCAAGCTCTTGTAAAAGAAAGCTTCAGGTTTATCAGTAGTCAGTTCCGATGGCAGAGTTCCTCGTACAAACAAACGCTTACTCGCGGAGGCCATCAAGGTCTGGGAGTCCCCATCTGAATGGTTCTTCCGAATCGTCGATCGTTGGGTGGTAGTAGGCATCTCGCTGAATGCCATCAATAATTACGCGCGGTTATAGCTTAACTTTCGCACACACCACAGAAGGATTTGGCCAGTCGTCAGGAATATAGAGCGTTTTGAACCTTTTCTTCTACAAGTACGTGTCATTGTGAATGTCCGCCCAAGATACAATTAGTACGACACCCACAAAACGCTGCCGAAATTTGCTTTTGGATTCCTCAGGTTTGTCACGCCCAGACTGCACCCGCTGCCACCAGTCCTTGAACTCGTGCAAGCTGTCACTCCCAGGAAACTCTTTCAGCAATTCCATAGCGACAACAGGCCCAACGCCGGAGATGCCCTCGACGTAATCGCTGCCTAATAAGAATGCGAGTTGAACGAGTTTCTCGCGATCAAGACCGAGCTCGCGCGAAAAGTCGGCGAGAAAAAAGCACTCGACCGTCTTAGATTGATTGAACATGTTCTTGTATACCCTTGCTCCGCCAAAAAGGAACACATCAGAGTCATCCGTGATGATGCCTTCGACGAGGCCGAGTTCAACAAGCGCTGCACACTGCGCTTCCGCCTCCATGGGGGCGGTGATGTACGGGATTCCGAAGAGACGGAGCATCACCTGTATGCGTCGGTATTGAGCACGCGGGAAAAAAATGACAAGTACAGGAAGCACTAACCATGATCTGAGCAATCATCTGTTGAGTGATATCCTCCGAATCACGCAAGGCAGCCTTCTTCTGCTGCCTCAGAGTCTTGATCTCCTCGTCAATTTCGCGGCGGACGTCGTCGAGGTCCTTCCCTTTAACTTGAGACAAGAAACGGGCAAATTCGCCTTCCTCCGCGTGCGGGTCCATCTCCTGCGCAGCATCCCAAGAGTCCTCGACAGTAGAAGCCTTCAATGCTGGCATCTCCGTAAGAGGAAGACCATCAGCAACGGGAGAGGGAGAACGAGACCAGTCGCTGATTGCATGCTCTTCTTCAGACCGGTCAGAATCAGGGGTGACGACTGCTGGCTTAGTGAGTGGATGTGTCACTGATTCCGGAGAGAGCGTTTTGGCGCGACCAGTCGAAAGATTCTCATCTTCAAAGCGGACATGTCCTACAGCCCTCGCGCGTCCAGAGATCGAAACTCGATCCTTCAATTCTGGGTTTTCAGTGAGGATAATAGGCGCCGATAGCTTATCCTCTGGTGATATGATGGGAACAAGCTCCATATCCTCCTCTGAATCACTGACAACCGCCACTTCTTCACCCGCGGATCCTGCCTGCTTGTCCTCGATTGATGGAAGAGATGAATGCCCCAGTGAGACACGCGCAGCCTTCGGAGTCGTAGGGGAACCGACAGTCGGTGATGCCACACGGGCGACGACCTCGTCAAGATATTCCAGTGTGTCATCTTCGTTGCCTAGATCAAGCAGCGGAGACGGGTGATCAATCAAAAGTTTAGGAGTATTGAACACAGGCGTTTCTGGGTACGAAGATGTGAGCCTACGTGCCATCGAGATAGACTTGGGCGTCGGCCCCGCATTCGCAATAGACAGTGCAGTTTCGAGACGTCCAGGAACGTTCAGTTCGTCGCCATCAGAGGCTTCACTGCTAACTAAATTTTCCGAGACGTCGAGGCTGCCTTTATTGGATGATCCTTCCGTCGGCTGCCGCTGCTCCTGAAACTCGCTTCGAGAGACTTCGAGAGCACGCTGCAGTTCAGCCTCCTCCTGGGATTCCAGGGACTCTTGCAATGCCAGCTTTACAGTAGGATCGTCATCATCGACGGCGGTTGATGGAAGGAAGTCTTCGTCGCTGTCCAAGTCGAACAATGGTTGGTTTTTCTTTTGCTCATTTTGGGACTTTGTCGTGAGCGGGGTCAAGTTCTTCACTGTCCTCCGTTTTCCAATACCGGCCAAGGCCATGTGTCTCTGGAACTCCTGCAAGTCAGGGTCGGGTAAAGATTGTGATTGTCCAGGTCTACGATAAGCAATATTTTCCGACAGCGTCAGACACAAACAGACCGTCGGTGAGGACGAGACGGGACGAACATGATAACCTCCTCCATGTCCACGTCGCTCTCTTCGTTGTCATTGGCTCCACCACCTTTCGGAGCAGCAGCAACCGAATCCTGGTCGATCTGTATCGGATTTTCTCTACTGCCGTAGTCGCGGATACCCAGGATCCAGCCGCCCTCCGCCTCCGTGTTTTTAACAAGAACATACTCCCTATTGCGCTCACTCGCAATCCGCACAGGAATCGACACGTGTGCCTGGCCAATCGTGTCGGTCGTGACCAAGAGCTGCTGCGTGAGCGTGTTGCGCTGCTGCAGGTTCTTGATCTGCTCCTTGGAAAAGTCGAGCGGCGTGCGTGACTTCTTGAGCATGTTCTGCAGGCGCTTGTACGACGTCTGGCGCGACTTAAGCCGCAGGTCGCCAACGATCTCGTACTGCACCTCCGTCGGCAGCTCCCGGAACCCGGGTGCGGTGACATCAAAGTCCTCCGGGCGCATCTCCTCGATGAACGCGCGCAACTCCTCCTCCGTCGCCAGGCGCGGATCGGGCGCAAAGGAACGCGTCGCCTCGGCTACGCGCTCGTCGAGGTTGACTACGGGCAGCCGGTACGGGTCATGGTCGTGCCAGCGGTTCTTGGACTTGGAGAACGGCGACGGTCCAGCCGTCGAGGGCGCCGAGCCGTCGGTTTTCTTCCTCTGACTGCCAGGTGGTGTCTTGGGTGGCCCCGTGGGCGTCTGTGGCGCGCGCCGCACATCGCCGGTCAAGTCCTCCAGATATACCGTATTTTCGTCTATCACGATGGGCCCGGCAGGTGCCTTGCCCTTTCCCTTCTCCGACTTTTCAGGTCTGTGTGAGGAGAATACCCCGGCAAGCGGTTGGCGTCATTAGCGTGGGTTATCATGTAGGGCAGAAAAGGAGCAAACGCACCTTTGCGCCTGTGCGTGATTGAGGGCTTCGCGCCTCATGTGGGCGGCAAGCAATCTCTCTGCAACCTTCGCATGACTGAGAGCAGCGCCGCTCTTCTTCCTTTTGCGCTCAGCCTAATAATTGATGAAGGGAGATGATGCAGCAAGAACCAGGGAAACGAACGTAGTGAACGTACGATGGTATTCCGCTTCAGAGTGGGGGCGCCTCCATCAAATACAAAGACGGGCTTAATCCCATAGAATAGGAGTTTACAGATGCGGCGCAGGAAGCCGAGTACGTGCGCGTTGACAAGGGCCCTGCCCTCTTTGTCACGCATGGTGGCCTGAAACTGGTAGATCCAGATGCTGGAGTCGATGGCGAGGGCCTTACCCTCCATGGTTTCCAATCTTATATTTTTTTCTCAGTATTGAACCTGATAAAGAAGGGAGGGGCCGTACAATACTGGTCGACCAAGTGGTGTCAACAAATCCCACAGAGATTTAACACCCATATTGAATTAGAACTGGAACGGATGTTGGGTAGAAAGACACAATGCATGGATTTCAGATGAGGCTACCATTGAGTCTTGGTGTGAGTCAATTGCCCCTCCGAGTCAGACGCCTGCGCCTGTCACGACGACGCGACGATGTGCAGCTCACAGCAAACAACACACGCTGACCACAACATCATATTTTCCATTAACCCTGGGCGATAATTAAGCTACTCATTTCCAGTAGATAAAACAACAGCGAGATAATAAGTCCAGGTTTCAATGCAAGACAGTGCGAGAACTCCATGCCGTGTAAGAAGTATAGCATACCATGCATAGTCGGGCGTTTGAGAGACCATAACCTCGACCGTCTTTTCGTTGGCTTTCTCCCCAATCGTTGCTGTTCATACATTATCATTGGGGAGGCCTTGGGCTGGCGCTCGTCGATCTTCGAGCTCCGTCGCTAGCGCCAGGTGATGTGTCATGACCCAAGTTGCTCCCCGTTCGTCCTTGTGCAGCCAAGTTGGGATTAGGCGGCTGGAGTCCAGCATCGAACTGAGACATTCGTGGGTCAAATCCGCCAGTGTTCATGGGCGACATCCCCATGCCCACCGGAGCGGCGCCCATCATACCTGGGTTGCTCACGCCCATCCCCATAGCCATAGGATTCATCATGGGCATACCCATCATCGAGAAACGCGGATCGAAAGTGCCCATGGTACTCATGCCACCGCCGGTCATCATCGGATTGAGAGGTGCAGGCGTCGTGCCACCCATTGAACCTCCCGTCATCATCGGAGTTAGCGGGGCCGGACTACCACCATCACCGCCCATTTGGGAGCCAGCTTGCGAAAGCGACAGCATCGCTTGTTGATACGCCTGGGCTGCCTGCTGCGCAGCGAACATGTGGTGGGGATTCCCAAAGCCGGACATCATACCGGGATAACCCATGAAACCAGTCATCATTGGGTTCATGCCCATCATCATCGGGTTCATCATCGGGTTGAATCCGGTGAGCGGTTGGCCATACATCGAACCTCCTTGCTGCATCTGTTCGAGTTGCTGACGTTGAAGTTCGTCGAGCTTCCGCTGTCGTTCCTCGGCCAGGCGTTTCTCGCGTTCGCGCTCAGTAAGCGTAGCACCTACACCTCCTTCCCGCTTCCGATCACGCTCATGTGCGGTGATGGCACCAAGAAGGCCGGTCTGAGGCGGTGGAGGTTTACTGGGGACGTTGATAAGGGAAGCCCCGGTTTCTCTGGCCAGTTCTTCCTGTCTCTTTGCCGAGCGATCCTCTTTGTCCTGGAGGCCAGCAGACAGCAGTCCATGCGGAGTAAACGCTTTCGTCATAGCCTGCGATGGCGGATCCAGCTGAATGAAGGTGTCGCGGGTGTTGGTGTTGGGATTATCGGGAAGAGCGCCAGGGGTGTGTCCAGGGTCGAGGACTTGACTCCACATATGCCGAGGGGGGATGGGTGCAGGAGCATGAGTAGGGATTTGTCCCTGAGGAGCAGTACCACTATGAGAGACACCATCTTCATAATATGATCTCCTTCCTCCGTCGGACTGATCCGAATGACGAGGTCCGTAAACGTCTCCATCGTGACCTATGTGAGAAGATAGTCAGAACCAAAACACGCCGAAATAGACCATACAAGTGACATACTCTGCCCGCGGGAAATCGGGACGGGAGGCAAATTCCTTGGTGGACGGGAATTCGCTTGATGAGGGACGTCGTTACTCGGCAACGGCGAAGTGCCACGTGGCGAAGAATATTGGGAACGTTGATTAGCCGACGGCGCATAGTTCGAAACTGAGCGATCGTCACGGGATGCGGTGGGCTGCCCATCTGAATCTACGTCGTCTTCCTCATCATCGTCCTCTTCTTCCTCTTCCTCCTCTTCACTGCTGTCTGCCCATGCTCCTGAAGGCTTAAGCTGGTTTTTTGCCTTTCCCGATCCACGACCTGGTCGATGGGCCGCCGCCTCGTGGGCCGCTTGCTGAGCCTCCGACTTCGCTTTACGTTGCATGGCATTTTTGCTTGGAGCGAAAGACGACCTGTACACAGAGGCGTTTTCACTTTCAGGTGTTCGAGGTCGCATATCCGGTTCGACAATTGCTGGAGATGGTTGGTGGGGCCGGGAAAATGGGGGAGCAGTAGCTGGTGAAATAGCACCCAGTCGTGAAGGCTGTACAGGAACATCAGATGGCCCATCATCGTGTCGTTCGAGGAATGTCAGAGCTGCCAAGGCATCAGCATCGTCAAACTGAGACATGTTTCCTGATAGCGTGTTTATGTCACTTCGTGTACTGATGTTGGAGGGTCGTTGAGTGCTCGAAGTGAAAGTGTCTTGACGGTTGCTGCCAGGAGCAGCGCGTGCACCGGCAGGTCTCCGTTCCGGACCGTAATCGAGCGTGGGAGTGCGCGGGATTTGTTGGCTCGGAGGTTTCCGATGCTGCGACGTGTCAACGTGAATCAAAGAACGTGGTGTCGTCGGTTGAGGGGGCGGAGATGTCCCTTTTGTACGAAGTGGGGCAACGGTAGGCTGAACGTACTGTGCATAAGGATGCTCGCTATCGGTCTCGGAGGACAATTCCCTATTGTCTAAATCTGGTGGTGGCTGTGGACAGGCATCGAGAGAATCATCTTCAAACTGGTGAATGTAATATAATGCACCCGCCTCTTTGGCGATATCATGCGGCTCTTCATGCAGCTCTTCATTGGGCGTGTGATCGCTTGCCTGGGCAAGACTCTGGCCCGGCTTTGGTGGTGGTGATGCTGGAGTGGGAAGGGCAGCGGGTGGGGTTATTGATTGTAAGCTCAGAGGTGAATGGTCTCCGCTACCTCCGAGCTCTACAAATGACTGACCCATCATGCGGTTAGGTGAGTCCATCATTGAATGTGGCGACGTGAGGATAGAGAAACCGGGTGATGGTGTACGCGGCAACTGTGTCGGGGACAGAGAAGCAGGCGGGTTAGAAGAGTTTGCAGGTGATAACGATGGTGGAGATGCAGTAGAGCTGTGCAATGAGTGGACAGAGGTGGGGGAGGCGACTCGGGCATCAGAAATCCGGATATCATCAACAGAAGGTCGCTCGCTGGCGACGCTGCCCGTTGAAGACATTCTAGTCTCCAGACTTGGCTTCGCAACACTGGTGTTCCGACTGTGGCCTTGCAAAGGCGAGACGGGAACAGAGGGCCCTTCTGTGGGGGTGTACACGCTCGGGGAGGTGGATGCTTCGATGATCTGTTCGTCGCCTCGGTCTTCGCTGGCGGATGGTGCCGTGTTATTTGTCTGCGACGTAGGCGAGTTGGCTACAGGTTCCTCATTGATGGGTGCGCGACTCAGATCCTTCTCGAAACCACCGCCCTCAATGATTGGGGTGAGTGTACGACGTGTTACTTCCGAGGGCTCCAAGGGGCTAATTGGTGGGATCTGAGGAAGAGGTGGAGATACACTCCGTGATGTTGCATTGGCCTGCCCATCTGCAGGAGGAAGAAATGATGGGGGAGTATTTGAATTTGGCGGTGGTTTTGAGGGTGCAGTAGGAGTTGGAAATGCCTGCATACGAAGGGACAGAATATTCATAAGGCGAGATCGAACAACAGAAGTACGGTCGCTCCGTGGATCCATATTCTCTGCTGGCTCGCGTTCCAAAAAGAGTAGCTAAGCAAATATAAGTGAGTGGGTATACTGGATTGAGAGAAGCTTACATCTCGACTGGGGCCTACAGGGTAGGCAAACATCATCGAAGAGGGGTCGCGAGGATCCCAAGAGTAGGAACGGGGCCGTCCATATAGCGAGAATGCATCGTGAAAGGCTGTATGCCAAGCATGAGCGGTTATTGTGATGACCGTACGAAGATAATCTTACCAGTCAGCCACCTGATTGTCTCTCTCGTCTGGGGAACTCCAGGTTCGAGCTCGGGCATGATGAGGAT
>QFEA01000761.1:0-16836 GCA_003315975.1 Lactifluus echinatus | reverse complement strand
CCGCTGATCGCGAGTCGAATGTCGAATGTCACTTATTATCTTATTATCGCACTATAATGCAGCTAAATCCAAGGTGCGTAGATGGTATTGGTATAGTGATGACACCACTCTGGTTTTTGGTTTCACTAACATAAGCAAGCGTGCCCTTGCTTTTGCAGTTCGGGTGACGTGATGGAATAACTGGATCTCCATATGCATGCACTGCCGCATATGGCGTCTCTGCATACATTTGATAGGCTGACACATTGACCCTAACGAGGATAGGCCAAATTGAATCCGGCTCCACCTATCCACTCAGACAGACAGTTTCAAGTATCGCCGAACATCTTATTGCACAGCTACAGGCTCAGTACAGAAATGTCTGTGTCAGTGTGACGAAATCTTCGTCGGCTTCTTGCTCCTTTTAATCCTCCGGCCGCCTCCTCCAGATCCTTGTGGCATAAACGCGTGTTACGCCCAACATGCGTTCAGCCTACTTAAGACCCCAACATGGAATTCCAGGTTCTTCCTCCATCCGCAGGATGTTCTCCCTTCTCCGCCCTGTAGCCGTCTCAGCCCTCGTGGCATCGCTAGTCCGGCTTGATGTTGTCCACGCATGGGCCCGGCGTCGGAATCAGCCTGGTGACCCTGGCTATCCGACTGCTGCTGATTGGTCTGTCTTAAACGACACGATTGGTGGCAGGCTACTTAACGTCGTACCCTCGGCAAAGGCATGTCACGAATTAGGCTGCACCGTTGGCCAGTGGACGAGCGGCATTTTTAGAAAGACAATTCCTGGTTCAATGAACGCTGTTAGTGTAACACATCCCCCTTTTGTTTATCGCTAACGACTTTTCAACTTGTAGTACAATTGGGAACAAGTGAGGCACTTCTAGTCGTATTGTGCATTGCGTTTTCTAAACACCATCTCGGCGACAGCGTTACGGCCCCTCCCCTGAACTCTGCTTACTTAATGGCACTACCTGTGCACAAGGAAATGTTCCCCTGTACGCGGTTAACGTCACCGAGGTTGAGCATATTCAGGTTTGTATTTGTAGTTGTAGCCTTTCTCTCTAGCCACGTGATAGCTGCTTTACCCCTTTTAGGCTGGCGTTAAATTTGCCCAAGACCACGACTTGCGTGTTGCAATCTAATCATCCGGCCATGATTTGCTGGGACGATCTACTGCGAGAAATTCACTCCTTCTTTGGACGGCTTACTTGCAAAATATCACCTTCGTAGATCAATTTTCGGTCGCTGGAGCGGACCAAGGATCCGCGGTCACTTTTGGCTCCGGCGTGCCCCTGATGACACTCTATGCTGCAGCTAAGGCAAAGGGTAAGATATTTGTGGGTGCCCTTGCCGCAACTGTCTCAGCTGCTGGTGGATATGTGCAAGGCGCAGGGCACTCTGCGTTCTCACCGCTCTACGGCCTTGCCGCAGATAATGTTCTCCGTACGTGGTTTAAATTCTGGTTACCTTTAAATGTGATTCAAGGGAATGTATTAGAATTTAGCGTGGTTTTAGCCAATGGCTCATTCGTCACCGCCAACGCTGCGTGTAACCCTGATCGTACGCCCTATGTCGATGCGCGTACAGCACGTGACGCCTCTAATCTCTTCCTTCCCCTCTTAGTCTTCTGGGCCATGCGCGGTGGCGGCACCGGCAGCTGGGGAGTGATCATCGATGCCACTTTCCGCACATTCCTGACTTTCAACACAACCGTTCACAACGTGAATGTGACGACTACTTGGGAACAGACAGCTAACCTGATGACGACACACGCTAAGCACGTCAAGGACTGGGACGCAGCCAGGGCTGGGCAGTACTTCACTCTGATTGCGTCACCATCAACAAATGCCACCCTCTCTATTTCTACAAATTTCAAAGACCTGGACGGTAATGCCAGCAGGTCACAAATGTCGTCTTACTTGGATGATGCAAGAGCACTCGGAGCTGTGGTCGAGAACGAGACTACGACGACTTCGCTCGCCAATGATTTTGCTGAGTCTTCAGACGACCTATCAGGGTATAATGCCATTCTTAGCTCTAGGCTGATCCCGAATTCTGTTTTCATCAACACGCCGAGCAACATCGGTAATGCATATGTTCAACTCCTCTCTCAGGGAATTTCAGAAATTTCTGGAGCCCTTGTCGCAGGCGGTGTGTTTCCGTGCCCTTTTTAGTACCTGTAAAACCATATTGATTGTTCATGCAGGACAAGTCGCGGATAACGCCAATATCAGCTCTGCAGTCAACCCTGCATGGCGCTCGGCGAAGATGCATGTGAGCGTCCATCCCCTCGGATGGCCAAGGCCCAATTCTGACCCGTTTGGCTAGATAATTACCGGTCAGATTTGGGACGACACCTTGTCCGCAGCGGAAGTACAGGCCTTGCGGAAGAATCTTACCGCAACAGCGCAACCTGTGCTCTCGGAGCTTGCTGGTGGACCATTGAGTGGTGCCTACTCAAACGAAGCGGACGTGCTTGAGCCAAATTTTGCGGTCACGTTTTACGGCGCGAACTACCCCCGGCTGGAAGATATCAAGGCAGTGTATGATTGTAATGACCTTTTCATCGTCCCGACTGGAGTGCGTAGTGAACACTGGGACGCGGATGGCATGTGCCAGGTGTAAACAAACATCACATCAGAGATGTATAATATACTGCCTGTACTGAAGACAGGTTGAGGTGTCCTCGGGATAGATACGAGAGGGCCTTTAATTGAGGGCGCGAAAGGAAAATAAGACTGAGCGTGAGCAACTTAGAGTTCACAACAAGATATGAGGGGGTACGATACACTTCGCTACATTGCTTGCAGTCGTACTACACATTATTTATGTACATGTACTTACATCCGAAACATTCTGGAGGTACATGAGTAAGACGCAAACGCAAATGAGAACCAGGCAAAGTGATCTTTCAAAATGAACGTACTCAATCTTATGTGAAACACAAGGAAGCTTCGAATGCCTGAAAAATGAGAATGCAATAATAAACACATTTGAAAAAACTATCACGACGCGAGAACGCTTTCGAACAAGACAACGTTCTCATCGAAACATTCGGCTATTTGAGGCAAGTGTCGTGCGTAGCTTTAGTTTGTCTCTACCCACGTCGCTGGTATCCTACTATACCGTATATAACTCTATGTACGTACTTCCGTCTGTAAAATTTATAGGGTAAACGAGTCCTAGCTGTTCTCTAACCAAGTTCTCTTCCTCTCTCTCTCTTCCGGTTTCGGCGAACAGCTCCGACCTGAACTCACACGTGCGCCACTTGACCGCACTTCAGCACCGTATTCCATGAGCAACTGCGCAATCTCGTGGTATTCATGCTTCTCCGCTCGCTGTAGTGCCCTCAGCCCAGCGCCGTCCACCTCGTCTACGTCCGCATCGTGCTTGAGCAGAAGATGCACGACGTCGAGGTTCCCATCCTGCGATGCGATATGCAATGGCGTCATGTATTCCAAGCCCTCAGCCCGGCTGTTCACATCCGCGCCCAGCTCAACCAACAGCCGCGCAATCTCGAATTGCCCATTAAGCACTGCCTCGTGCAGCGGCGTCCTGCCGTGGACGTCCGGTGCACTAATGTCTACGTTCTTCGAGTTCGATTTTGAGTTCGAGTAATGATTGATCAGCATCCGGAGTGTCGCAATTGGGCCATTTGCTGCTGTCAAATGGATTGGGCTAATGCCCTGTGGGGTCACGGCAGCCTTATCTACGCCGTGGTCGAGAAGCCACCTGGCCATGTCGTGCTGGCTGTAAAGTAATGCGACGTGCAGCGGCGTCCACTTGTCATCTAGGAGATCCGAGTCCACGTCTGCGCCGCGATCCAAAAGGACCTGTGCGGCCTGGATGTGGCCCCATCGCGATGCAACGTGCAATGCAGTCCCGTAGTTTCCGCCTCTGACATGTATATGCTGTGGACAACTGGTGATAAGGAATTCTAACAGATTATGGAACCCACATAGGGCAGCATAATAAAGAGGGGCCCCTTCAGGAGGCTCGAAGGAAGGGTGACTACCCTCAAGGTCGTACATCTGGACCCATCTCGAAAAGTAAGGCTTGGTGGGGTCAAAGATATTCTCCATTCCACTGTGTACGTGTGATGATACGTTCTCGAACTCGGCATGATTGACCCAGTGTTCGGCAGCATAGCTAGCCAAAGGTGATTTCTTCTCTGTGCCATCCTCGTCCACACAACCGTCCGACTGCAGAAGAATACCCAAACAAGTTTGAGCGAGGATCAAATGTGCGGGCTCGAGGAGAATCCGAAAGCACGACACATCCTCGGTTGAAGTGGCGAGCCGTTTCGATGTCAGGAACTCCTTTACCGAGAAATGAGAAAATTGTACAACTCTCGAATTACCCGAGTCAACAACGGTGATCAAACTTGAGCATGCAGCCAAGAGTGCTTGCTCTTCATCCTCCCATCGCCAATCCGGGTTCAACTTCGGGATCCCGACTCCGTCCGTATCATCAAAATCAATGGCAAGGACTTCCGCAAGCTCTTCGACACGGAGTGGTCGAATCGCAACGGCAAGGCACTGCAGTAGGCGGTGCGCGTGCGAACGGTTCGCCTTCTTGATTTCTTTCAAAACACGTTCATAAGTCTCGTCCAACGATTCAGGCAATTCTTCCAGGGTACGCCGGACGCTCGGTGGAAGACAGTGTCGCAGCAATTCGAGCTGACAAAACACCCATCGAAACCTATGTCATAACATCAGTTCAGTGAATATTATAGGTAAAACGTGATCCATTTACATTCCGTCGGCCCTTTCTGACAGCGTCTCGATCACAAGGTCTTTATCCTCTGCCCGCCATCTCCTCATCATTGTTTCCGAATCAGAATATACGATAGACTGGACATAATTGACAATGTCTTCCTTTTGTCCGCTTTCATTGTGGATCGACACCGTGTGAAGTGCCAATGGTTCAAGGGCGGCCCGGATGTCGGACTCTGGCCGACTGGTCACACATATATGGAGATTTTGCACCCGGAGGTTGACGAGTTCCTTCAAAAGTTCGAGTACTCGTTCCCGAGCAGATGGAATCCCAGAAGCATTGGGACATTCATCGAGAGCGTCTATAATGATGTATATTGGATCTGATCCGAGGATTACGATCATCTCTTTCAGGCACTGTGTCAAGACCGCATCGTTAGGTTTCTTTCCGCCACTGTCATGTGCACGATACAGTCGCGAGAGTATGTCGCAACAAGAGGCAGAGTTGGCAGAAAGTTGTATGAGAACAGAAGGGAGTATGTTGAGTCGATTTTGCTTGTCAACGTCTCGAAAATCACAATAAAAATATGCCATCGAGGCAGAATCTGCCACCTCCAGTGCCGCTGTGATATCTTGAATGATTGTGGAACTGGTGGATAAAATAAGTTCTGAGATGGAACCAATTAGATAGCAACAAACCAGAGGACGCTCTTCCCCGACCCAGCTACGAAAACAGGAGGCTATCAGGGATCGCATATCCTACAGGACAAGTCAAAACGAACATACGTTTCCCATGGATCCATAAGAGTGAGCCGGCGGACTTCCACTCTTTGAAGATACTACCTTGAAAGAACCACTTGGCTGTTCCTTCGTGACGAGCGCTGCACGCGATGTTATGGCTCATGGATGGATCCGGCGGAGCGAGCCATCTTCGGAGATTCTCACGCAATTGGCTCTCTGGAAGGGTTCTTGAACACGGATGGTCAACACGGATAGACTGAATAGTCACGAACGCTTGACTTGATCGATGTCATTGGCAGTTTGTTGCGTCATCTTGAAGACTTGAGCGTTCGCCATCCTCGCTTCTTCCTGTGTCAGTTTGTCAAGCCTCTGCAACGCATCTGCGATATCAGTCCTTCCTGCGAGTCTATTTAGATATTTTTCTGAGCCGATCGATGAGTCAAGGGCGCTCTGTAAATCAAGGGAAACTCACTTGTTCGCCCCTGCTTCATCTCTTTCGTTGCGATACCAAGAATAGACAACACTTCAACCATGATCTTCTCGATCACAGCTGTCATCGCCACAGTTGCAGGCGTCGAAGTATATGTCTCCAGCCGCAAAAAGAAGGCTTCGATACGCTCGAAGATATCAACCAGCACACTTCGGCTTCCGTTGACGTCCTTCGCAGCCTATCAGATATCAGATCTTGATATCAGAATTTGGGGCTCCCCAACACAATCGACGAAAAACCCTACCAAGAGGAGAACGCCAACACCTGCAAAGATTACTTTTGCAGGAGAGAATACCTGGTGAAATGGGAATCAGGTGATAAATGGATTGCTAGTCTAAGGACTTACGAGGCCGACACCTTCCCCAAGCGTTGCGGAAAACGCATAGAGGACATTCACAGCCGGATTCAACCACCTTGTCAATTTCTCGTCGCTGCTCTGAGATTGATCGAACTCTTGGAATTGGCCTTGGAGAAAAGCTATGGTGGCACTCGGTGAATGACATGCTTGCAATTTGGCGGCGAATGGATGTGCAATAAGGTCTTTCTTGGTTTGCCTCTGGTAGGCCTTTAATGCATTGTTGAATATTTGCTGGAAGTTTTGGTTCGATGTGGAGGCTGTTGATGACATGGCTAGTATTGTTGAAAGGATGGCAGTGAGTTTGTTAGTGGATGAGTCGACCCAAGGAGGACAGCGGACAGCCTGAAGAATAGGCGCGCAGGCCATCGCAATCGGTATTTGGTATCAAGTGACACTGACGCTGAGCGCTGTGAACGTACACGTACGGCGACACATGGACTGATCAAAGTGAAAGGTAAAGTCATCTGTCTCTTTTGTCTCTATCTGCGTATCACAACTACAAATGTCTCGTGCCAGGGCTGGTCAACGTTACGACCCTCGGGATGAATCCCAAGCGACCTGGTAGCGCCGCCCATCTCTCACATTCACTGGAACTGTAACCAGAGTGATTAATCATGCACGCTACCACTCACATCGCAAGTCTCTGCTCTGACCGCACTGTCGTTGATCTGTCTCTTGCACATCAGCACAGGACATCGTAACAGCCGAGCCGCGGCAAAGTGCGGTAGATAGACGGGCGTGTCTGGGCCTGAGGAGAAAGGGGCGAGGAGGTTGCGGAGGGTCGCCGGACATTCAACCAGCTTAGTGCCTTGCTCGCCGCCGCCGCCACTGCGCGACCCGATGGGAAGCACCAGCCCGATGTAAGTAAAGCAACCTTTGAGGCTGAGCTCGGAATCCCTCCCCGATGCGTTACCATCTCAACCGATGCCGCACGGCCTCTCATTCCCATATCGTACGCCCTGCATTTACTGTAGTTTCTACTGTTTCCGGCTTCGATTGGCGCTTCATGATATATGTCTCAGTTCACTCCGACATCCGACAAGGGCTCGAACGCCCTCCCCGATCGTCTACATTCTTAAATTTTGCAACACTAACCACTTTCCCTTCCCTTCTCGATTCTCTTTCGATATTCGCTACTACCCGGTCACCAGTACCTATGATTTATAAAAACTAGGTACTTTCCTCCAGCTAGGGCAGACAATTTAGAGGGCAAGTGAGCCCTAGTTGTTCTCACGAAACTTTGCGTGCGTTTTCTTTCCTTCAAATCTTTTTCCTCTTTCTTAGCTCTAAGGCGGCAAACGGATCACCTCAGCTCCCTCCCCTCCCTCACCATACACACACACACTCGCTCTCTTCCGGGGAGTGGTTCCGCCCCGAACTCACCTGTGCACCACTTGGCTGCACTTCATCGATCCGCGCCCGCACAAGCCTCCGCCCAGACCCGGATCTGCGGTGAGGACCAACGCACCACAAGGCACCATGTGGCGTGCCAGACAGGTGCTGTCCAACCTTGGAAAGCGGAAGCGCCGGCCGAGTGAGGATACCCCACTCTCCACATGCGTGCATCTGCCGAGTCTATGCGTAAGATCGGTAGTCATAAATGTTGTTTGTGATTCATCTTGTGTTTGAGGCCTGGTGTAGTAACGTGCTCAGCGCCGGGCGCGCAGACCGCGTGAAACATCACATGCATCACGTGCGGATATGAGGAAATACAGTCATGCAGTGGCTAAACGTCAAGATAAGTTTAAAAATGCGCCATCAAACAACCTAAAATCATCTCTGCAGCTGGTCAGTATGTGATATCAAGATACGTAGTACGACTGCAAGTAATGTAACGGACTGTATTGTGCCTCGTTCAAATTTACTTGTGTGAACGCTAAGTTCGCTCACAAATATCACTTTCCTTTCGCACCTCAAATAGAGGCCTCTCACATCTACGCCATCGCCTCAACCTGTCTTCGGATAGGGAGGCATGTAGGGTGCGCGAGAGCATTATAGTTGATAGCTGAAGGGAAGACGTCGTCTTGCGTGAGGGAGAGTCGTGGTAGAGTGGGAAGCAAAGGCCCGGCAGGTGTCTTTCTCAAACATGCCTTAGACACGCGGTGGCACGTTCGCTCAGTTTGGTGTCATTTGGTAGAGAGAGGGAGAGAAAGAGGAGAAGAGAAGAAGAGTGGTGTATGTCGGCTGCGTAGAAGGTAGTTCGCAGTAAGAGTGGAATATGTTTTGACAGGAGAGGTTAAGGGAGAGAGAGAGAGAGTGTGTGTGTGTGATAAGACGAGGCGGCGGTAGACGAGAGCAGGAGGAGTCGTTCGGGAGGCTGTAATATAAAGGCGAAACGCAAAGGGGTGACAGGCACTGTGAACTCACGAGAGCTGGTGGGTGAAACGGCTGGACGCAGGGGCGAAGAGAAGCTGAATCAGATAGACGCAGAGAAGAAGCACGCGGATGACGAGGATCGGACGATGAGGCAGATCAGACGAGAGAGTTAGAGAGAAGACTTGGATAGATACGCAGATGTACTATGCTCTCCTACAGGCAGGAGGTGTCAGCTTAAATACATTTTCTGCTACTTACGGTCCTAGCGATGTCCGAGTAATAAAGAGAGAAAGTGGAAAGGCTGGAAAGTAGTTGAGATCGGTAGAGCGATAATGCACGACGAAAGTGGGAAGGTAGGATAGAAATGAATGTGTGTCTGATGGAGCGTCCGAGGTGCACATGGTAAAAGAGCGGGTTGTACCGATAGGCGGCGGCGGTGGCCTGTCCTGAGCTAAGGTGAAACGCGAGTGTAACAAAAAAAGTATCTAGAAAGGAATGGTAATGAAAGCGGGCGATACTGAGAAGAGAAAATTGTAATCGAGTCCGTGCTCACTGATGAGCCTAACTCCTGCTAGCGGCGTGCTATGGCCTTTCGCGAAGGCGAGACGACGTTCGATTGGCGCGATCCTGGTGCGACGGTGATGTGGCAGGGACGAGGAGCAGCGTGGTGCTCTCTTCACCATGTGGTGGCAAGGGCGAGGGGCGCGACGGCGACCTTGCGACATGTGGTATCGTGTGGTGAGGTGTGTTAAGGTTCCCAAAGGACCTTCAGGCGAAGTGCCTTCTGTTGCTGAGTCTTGCTTGAGATGTGACCTAACCGTCACAGCTCCAAGACTAGATCGGTGAGCTTCCCTGGGCTAAGGGATGCGACTTCAAGCGTTCTGAGTAGCACCTCAGTGATGTGAGAAGACCTTTGTCAGGTGACACTAAGTCCGACTTAGTGTGACAAAAGTAGTCCCAAGTTCGAGTTTGAGAGATGAGATCGAACACTTATTAAGGAAAGGGGACTTCCTTAATAGTTCACAAGGAAAGGGTGAGACGAGTTTGGATTCTGTGAAGCTTAAGCCGAAGCTAAGGACTTAGGGTCCAAAGCAGGGGCTTTATATACATGATGACCCGCTGTAGCGGGTCCTCTATAGTACACTACAGTCTCATACCTACGCTACAGCAGAGAGGGATAATGCCCGCTACCGCGGAGTAAGTACGCTCCAGCGGAAACCATACGCTTTAGGTAAGTAAGTACACTCAAGCGGATGGGGGTCAAACGCAGAAGTCCGAAGGGAATGTAAGAACCGTAACAAGGTGGCAGTTGAGAGAAGGACTTCGTTCTCTGCTAAGCGTGCGCTCGGTGCCTCGAAGTCGCATGGGAGGTCGCCTGGGCCTGGGATCTTATCTATGTCGGAAGTCTGAGGGCCTCCATTCCGTGATCCAAGAACGTCCATTCCGGTGCTGGCGCTGTCCGAGTCCTTACAGTGGGTGGATCACGCTGGGTTTCAGAATGACTCGGTGGTCGCGTCGATCGGTTGGCTGTTCCCCAAGGGCATCTCTCAAGTGGACCCGAGCGAAAGATTCTGGAGGTGTACCGACGAGTAGGACTTGGAGACTGACAATATAGTCAGAATTGGGTTAGAACTGCCAGTGGAAGATAAAATCGATCGTCAGTGACGAATGTGTTGTAAAAGGACACGGGATGTCACGCCCAGCCTGGCGTGTCACTATCGGGTTCGTTTAAGGAAGCCTCAATCTGAGAGGGACAACCTGAGTCGGGTTCGAAGTCCACTCAATAGCCTAGACGCGGCTCAGAGAGTATCGGGACGCAGGACGAGGATCGGGGATTTCGGACGAGACTTAGTCGTGCAACGACTAAGTCGAGCTAACACGTTTCGGGAATAACAAGTAATACTAAGCCACTTGCGACAAGGTGGCTTAGGACTGTGAGAATCGGGATCGTCTCTAAGACTATAGCCCTTAGAGTGGCTTCACAAGCTCTTAGACGGCTCACACAAGTGAAACAAGCAACTGGCTGGTATTCACAAAGGAGAACGAGCTTGGAGCTCGTTCATACAGTGTAAGCTAGTTTATATACAGCGGGATGGAGTCAATGGGAGTCGGAGAATATGGTGTGAGTCATATGATACAGTCGCAACCCTGGCGCGGAGACGAGGTCATACGGACCTATGAAACGCGAGTCATACGGACCCATGAGTCAAGCGGGAGAGTGGGAAGTAGGAAAGGAAAAGAGAAAAACAAAAGTAGAGTCAGTTCCGTGACATCACCCCCTTGTTAACGTCCTAAGCCTGCCATACCGTAACACGAGAGGGGCAGTTGGACTTGTACTTGTGGGTGTGGTCAAGATTGACGCGGCAGGTGGTATAGGGCGTACAGTTGGTATGTGGTTGTACGCAGCCTGCTTCGGTATGCTGCCAGCCGCCGCAGAAGAGGCATTGGCTTACCCTCATACATTCCCAGGTGTTGTGATTGCGGAGACCGCACCAGGTACAGCCGTCGCCGACAATTTCTTCGTATGGTGACCAAGAGGTGGTACGCCAGTCTTGGATGGCGTTACGTACCTCCTCTGTGTCGAACCCGTCCTCATCGATGATTTGTCGTTCAATGATGGGAGCGATGCGATGGTAGGCGTTGGCGCGAGAAAGGCGACGCATACTGGCGGCTGCCCGTCATCGTGCCTTGTTGAAGGACTCGCGTGCCATGCGGAGCTGTCGGCTGGTTGTTTTGATGTCTGCACGGGAGTGGTGATGGCGAACAATTTCTGCTTTCAATGTAATGTCTCCATCAAGTTCGGCAGCAGTCCGAACGAGTGACGCATAGGGGCGGTCTTCACGAAACAACGACTGTTGTGTGAGGGACATGACTGGTCGCGGTTCGCGATCTTCTTTGGCGTAAATGGGGAAGGAGGTGATAGGACAGTTACGTCCCATCGTCAGTTCGACTTCCGCGGGGAGGGACTCGTCGAAGATGTCGAGGCGATAAAAGCCGGCGACAACGGGTCGCCCACCATCTTGGATCATGTCTGTAAAAATGATGTTACCACCCCGAATATTGGGCCACCACCCATTGCCTGGGTGAACGCCGGGGAGTTCCGCGACTGCTTCGTAGTCGATAGGCTCCAAGACTTCGTTGAGGATATTGACGACCTCGGCTTCAGCAACGGCTTCAGCGATAGCAGCGGCGTCATATGCAGGTGGGTCTGGGCCGTAGACAGGGAGTGGGTCTGCAGAAGGAGAGGGCGGAGGAGTCCCATAGTCATCTGCGACTAGGGTCGGGAATGGCGTGTCTGGACGCGGCGGGACCATGATTGGTGTGGTAGGGGCTGGTACCGGAACGGGGGAGTTGGAACGAGAGGAAACAGAAATGGGTAGTGCTATCTCTCCTGGCAGCGGTGTGCGGGATCGTTGCGCGGGGTATTCGGGAGCAGGAGGGGGGTGACGAGGGACAACACCATCGCGCCAGGTTCAGAGAGACATACGAAGACCATAGTGGAGGCCATTAGCTGCGATCCAAGCGGCATGGCGGCCAGCGAGTTCTAAGGCAGCATCCATCAACGTTGGCGGTGTTGGGATGCAAGGGATTTCGATGGCAGCGGGATGAGGGGGGCTGGCAGCGGGAGAGTTTTCGAACGCAGTGTTAGAGCCAGAAGACATTGTAGGAGTGAGGATGTAGAGAGAGATAGACGGAGGTCGTTGGAACGATATTGTTTCAGCTGCAGGAGGGGTCTTTTTATACATTGGGTCGTCCAGCCGTAGCGGAAGTTTGTGAGCGAGTCAGGCGAAGTGAAGGAGCGGAGGTAGAGGGCTGTGAGTCAAGATAGAATTTTTCCAGAAGTTCTGGGGCGTGGACGTCCTCGTGGTTGACCCAGGAGTCATCAGCATGAGGATATCCCTTCCAATGGACAAGGTACTGAAGCTTCTTGCCACGCCCTTCTCGTCTGGAATCCATGATTGACTCGATTTCGTATTCTTCTTCTCCTTCATCGATAACGGGAGGGGGTCGTGTTAGTGGCGTGCCATAGGCGCTAGTTTCTTTATATGGCAGGAGGAGGTCGATATGAAAGACATCGTGGATTTTCATGGAGCTGGGGAGCGCGAGACGATATGCCACTGGGCTGATGACTTCTGTGATAGGGAAAGGTCCAACACGTTTAGGGGACAGCTTCTTGTGACTCCGTATCGATAAGTTTTTGGATTCGAGCCAGACCTTATCGCCTACTTTAAAACGTGGGTTCTTGGAGTCGTCCTTGCGCTTCTGGATCGCTTCTAGACGAAGCTGGGCATTGACTCGACTGTTTTCTAAGGCCTTGAGGCGATCGAGGGCACAGGGGACATTTTCATCGATGAGCGTTATCTTGACTTGTGGCGTACACCCTGTGATTAGCTCGTGTGGAGACTTCTGAGTCACGTCGTGCTTCCACGAATTATGGGCGTACTCTGCCATTGGTAGGAGTTTTGCCCATGCGTGAGATGGCTGCTCGTCCATGGGCGAAGATACTGCTGTACGATAGCATTCATACGCTCTGTCTGTCCATCTGTTCGTGGGTGGAAGGCTGTTGACAAATTCTGTTGGATTCCTGTCCCTTTGCACATGGCGCGAGAGAAATGGGACGTAAAGCGGGGATCGCGATCGGAGATGATTCGTTTGGGAAGTCCAAACCAGGGGACCAGATGTTGTAAATATGCAAGGGCTACGCCCTCGCCATCGATTGTTTTGTGACAGGGGATGAATTTGGCTGCTTTGGAACATCCTTGGTCCACGATAGTGAGGATGGAATCAAATCCGTCTGATTTGGGGAGATCCATGATGAGATCCATGGAAACGTATTGAAATGGACCTTGCTCTACAGCTGTGTCGAAGCGAACGAGTGGGGCCTTGCGTCATGGGATGTTTGTCTTGGATTCTTGGCATTTGCTACAGCCCCGTACATAGTCTTCGACAAATTCTTTGAGGCGAGGCCCTTCGTAGGACTGACGAACCAAAGCCCATGTGTTAGAGATACCAGGGTGTCCACCGGCTGGGCTGTCGTGGATCTCTCGTAGGACAGCGCGTCGTTCATTGAGGTCATCTTTGAGGAAGATGCGAGAAATAAAGAGTTGGTCAGGGAGTAGGACATGGGGATCGTCAGTATTCACCCCCTTGTTAAGGTCCTTGCGACGGGAGAGGAGGTCGGCGATAGTGTTCTCATGACCGGGGATGTGTTTCAGGACATAATCGAAATCCTGGAGATATTCGATCCAACGGGCTTGACGACCAGTCACTTTCTGTGGCTCTCGGAAATATTGCAGGTTTTTGTGGTCTGTATGAACTTCAATGGCGTGTTGTGCTCCGAGGAAGAGGGGGCGGCCACACTTGAATCCAAAGAGTACTGCAGCGAGTTCTTTATCATGGGCGTCATAGTTGCGTTCGGCAGGGAGGAGACTACGACTATGGAAGGCAATGGGATGGATTCCATCTTCAAACTTCTGTGCGATAACTGCACCAAGGGCGAAGCCGGAAGCGTCAGTTTCCAGGATGAACTGGCGAGACCAATCAGGAGAGCGGAGGACGGGACTGGAACTACAGATTCGTTTCAGCTCATCAAAGGCATTTTGCTCGACGGGGGTCCACTGCCATTGGCGAGTTTTGCACGTGAGATCATTGAGTGGGCGAGCGATGTGTGAAAAGCGGGGGATGAAGGCGCGATAGAAGTTGCAGAATCCCAAGAAACTTCGTACATCTTTGACGGTCTCTGGGCAGGGCCAGTCAACAATCCCCTTGACCTTGGTGGAATCCATCTGGACTTTTCCATTGCCGATGACAACACCAAGATATTCAACTTGTTGTCGGTGGAACTGGCATTTTTCCGGTTTCAGAAACAGGTCGTGGTCCTGCAACTTTTTCAGGATGTGGGCAACTTTGCAACCATGATCTAGTTCATCACTATCTGTTGCTATGATCATATCGTCCATATAGATGCGAAGCCATCCCTGGGCAATTTCTTCTTGAAAGATGTCGTCCATCATTGTCTGGAAAGTGGCAGGGGAGTTCGTGAGTCCAAAGAACATAACGGTCGGCTCGAAGAGTCCTTCGCTCGTCTTGAATGCTGCTTTCCATTCGTCGCCCTCTTTGATACGAACGTTGTTATACCCCCAGCGAACATCGAATTTAGTGAAGAGTCGTTTCCCAGCGAGTTCATGAATGAGATCAGTAATCAGAGGGAGGGGATATTTGTTGGGAATCGTCCATTTATTTAGTGTACGATAGTCTTGTGTTGGGCGGAATTTCCCATCTTTCTTGGGAACTAAAAAGAATCCGCTGGCGTAAGGGGATTTTGAGCGACGAATGCGACGCAGACGCAAATTCTCTTGGACGAATCCTTTCGCTACTTCTTTTTGTGCTGGGGATAAGGGATAGACCCGACAATCAATGGATGCAGGGGCGTCTGGTTTTAGATCAATGGCATGGTCCCAGACGCGTTTTCCAGGGAATCGTTCAGAGGCTTTTTCCTGAAAGACTTTGCCGAACTCATGATATCGCTTGGGGACTAGTCGATCCCAACTGAGTTTTTCTTTCTGCAGATTTTCTTCTGCGGCGAGTTGTCCTGCAACAGTCGTTTTTGCAATGACAAGTCGTCGTTGTCCTTTCGCAGCGTGCAGATGGATGAGGCCTTCAAGTCGTCCGTCCTTCCAATTCACGATAGGATTGAATGCTTCAAAAAATGGGTATCCAAGGATGAGATCATCTCGTCCTATGTCTGCGACATAGAACAAGTGATTTATTGGGATGCGATTGTATTCAATCGTGATTTTGACTGCATGTGTGATTTTCCCTAGTCGATTTTGTGACCCATCGACATTTTTGACTTCTTTTGGCTTGGGCAATACTTGCCGCTTTAGCTGAAATCGTTCAACTAGTTTCGGGTGTATAAAACACTCCGTTGCACCTGAATCCAACAGGGTTTTGACTAGAGCTCGTTTTTCTTGTCCAATATGTAGTAGGAACTTCGACAAAATCGATTTGTTCCTGGCCATATACATATTATCCAATTTCAGCGCCCGAATGAGAGCTCCTGCACTCAGGCGGTTTGAAAACCCAAATCGGGCTTCTCATCGTCGTATACTGCTTTCACTACTGCCTCACGATCCATCTCAGACCATTGCTGAAGAATCTTAGCTATTCGTTCAGGAGAGAGGGGGCGCGTTTTTGTATTTTCGACCCTTTTTACTTCTTGGTCGTTGCTTTCACGAGGAGCGAGGGGAGCGGCCCGAATAGCCGTTGGCCGGTCCGGGCAGCTGTGGGCAACATGCCCTTGCTTTCTGCACCGGAAGCAGCGGCCCTCTTGCCACGCTTTCTCTCTTTCGGTTTTCGCCGGGGCGGTCTGAGTTGGAATCGGGACCCTGACTGGGCTCGAATTGTGACTTGCGAATTCGGAGTCATCGCGTTTGGAGTCATTGTCTTTTAACTCAGCAATGACTCCTTTTTCTGACTCGGGCGGGCCTAGGGATTGTTCTTGCAGCCATCCACGATACTGGACTTGGGCTGCTTGTTTCCAGGTATCAAAAGACATAGGCTGATGGATCCGAATGCAAGACACGGCGATATGTCGAGGGAGCCCCGAGGCGAACGCCTTCAGCGTTGACGACTCATCGAGTCGATTTCCCGCGCAGTGAGTGAGGTCTTCAAATGTCGAGATATATTCATCTAACTTTTGATCTTTCATGGCTAATCTTGACAGCTCCTCTTGGGCACGTTCTTGTGTCGAATAATCGACGAACGTCTCGAGGAACCATGCGCGGAGGGTGGTCCATGCAGACGAGATGTCGTCTGCGTTCAGACTTGTTTCAATGTGAGTCATCCACTGATGCATTCTTCTGGACCATCCCTTGACTCTAGGGCCGTCGACGAGCGATAGGAAGAACGAACATCGCTGCAGAGGATCGCGCGCGACAGACGATGCGCGGTTCAACGTCATGAACCGTTCGAAGCGCATCAAGAACTCGTCTGTCTTTGCGCGGTCGCCATGGAAGGCAGTCGGGGGAACCCCAATCAGATCGTTTGAGGGGTCAGTCGAGTTCATGCAGGCGGGAGGCGGCGTTTATCGAGAGGAGTCGTGGGGTCGACACGAAAGCGATCGCGTTTTCGTTTCTTACACTTTAGCTAGTGTGTTCTGTTCGTAGCTCGTCCGGCTAATCAAAGACTTCCTTGACGTTTGTGAGAAAGCTCGTTCTAATGTC